>VYXH01002921.1:46345-72557 GCA_013397275.1 Burhinus bistriatus | reverse complement strand
CCCCGCTCCCCGCACCGCGCTCCCCGCTCCGCGCTCCCCGCTCCGCCGCTCCCCCGCTGGGCTGTGCCGGGGCCCCGCCGCCGCCTCCGTCCGCCGCCTCCGCCCGCCGCCGAGCCGCTGCATCTCCGGGGGAAAACGGGCACGTAATTCCTCGAGCTCTACGTGCGGCTCCGATAGCTCCGATAAATACGAGGAGCTATCTGTATTTTTTTTAATTAAGATTCTGAAAACACTCGGTGTCTTCTTCACAGAGCTCACATCAAGATACCAGAAGGTATTCCTCCTCCTAATTTACGCTTGTTTCAGTTTAGTAGGAGGAGGCTTCCAAAGGGATCACAGAGTAAATAGGTTCCTTTATACTTGAAGACCTTCTGACCAAACCTCCCACTCCCATAACCTATTTTAGGCATATGCCAAAGAAGCCCAAAACAAAAATAGAGCAAATATATACCGAAGCTTGAGAGGTATCTCTTTTCTATGTTTTAATAATATGCTCAACTTCGGTATATATTAGCTTCTGTTTTAGTTCCCATGAAAAACATGAACACTATCAGTACTGTAGTGTCTAAGCTGTTCTTGTAAGAAATACTTGAAAGCATGGTGACAAAAGGTTTAAAAAAGTTTGAGTGCAATTCCTAACTTAGGAAAACTTGTGGTGATGATCAGTCACATATATCAAATCATGTGAAATAAAATGTCACATAAAATAAAGGATACTCTCTGTAGTCTTATTGAAGTTGTTTGGTGGTTTGTTGTTTTGGTTTTTCTTCTAACTCAAATGTTCAGTACATTATATCCTATAAATTAATCCATTAATTTGAAATTAGTTAGTCAGCTGCAGGTATTGAATTTTCAATGATGCAGATATTCTTCTCCCATATGAAAGATTAGGGGGTTTGATTTGGTGCTACAAAAAACCAGTCCTGTAGCAATTGATAAAGCCCAATTTATGGTCCTGTCAGCTCAACGCTGAGGCAGTAACACAGGACTTCCTTTCCTGACAAATAATCAAAAGAGGTTTCATTTTCACCTATAGATTCTTTTTACAATCAATAACTGCTCTTATTTTTTAACATTCCTCGCTTTACAGAAAACAGTTACTGCTTTCAGTTGCTTTTTTCTTTGCAGTTTTTCCAAAATATAATTCTTCACTTGCAACAAAGGGTCATCCCCCCCCCCCACCACCAATAGGGATGAGAATGGGTTCCATTAAAGAATCACTTGGGTTCTTGCTGTAGTCTTAAAGTTGTTTCAGAGATTTACACATTTCATCAGGAAATGGAAAAAAACCCAAACGAACACTATACATTTGGACAAGTGGGTATCAGCTGTTGTTAGAACATTGTGTCTGTTTTAAATCAGAGGTTTGAAACCAGTCCAGGTTCAAAGTCTTTTCTGACACCATTGACTATTTGGAAAAATGATCACCTGACCTTAAATTTGTGTGGACAGCCTGTGTATCAGAGAGGTGTCTTTCAGAAACAGTGTCTTGGAAGGAAAAGACAAAGAGTATACTCTGTTACCTTCTTATTCTAACAGAAAGTCCATTAATATACTACTCAGAAGTGATAACCAGGAGCTCAAATTTTCACAGCTTGTGCCTTGAGTTTAGTGTCTTGAAATTGTCTGGCTGCAGTATTCCTTACTTTGTGCATTTCAGAAAGACTAAATTCTGGTACCTAAAGTGCACCTAAATAGTCAGCTCTTCTGAAGTCAAAATCCTGCCTGTGACATCAGAATTAGCTACCAGGAGACTGGTGTGATGTGACAGAGAGGATTATGACTTCAAGTAGGAATTAAGTAGCAGAGACTCAAATGAGACAAAAATCCTATTTTCAAGCGAAGAAAATAAATCCTAGTAACTGTAGGAAAAGAAGAAAATGGTACTAAGGGGAATGCGCAATGGACTCCAGTATGAGCCGTTTCTTAATTCTTTCCGAAGTCATGAGGCACAAAGAACTCTCTAAGGATTAAAGAAGATAACAACTATGATGCATAAGTTTATATTAATGCATTTATTTTTTTCCTCTAATATTTTTAGAAGTATTTGGAATATTTGAAACCAAGAATTACAGACTGAATGTACATGTACATCCCCTCTTCCGAATTCCTCTAGTATTAAGCCAGTGGTCTTTTGAGAAAAGAACACTACAGATATTTAAAGCCACCTTGTAAGCCTTAAACTCAAGATCCAGCTATACATCTGACTTTTCTTTCCTTCCTCTTTAGTCTAGAAGACAATTTCACAGTTCCTGCATTTTTATACTAGTATTTTTGTACACTCAATACCAAATGTATATAATCATGCAGAGCTAACTGGTTTCTGAATATATGCTATTTTCCCCAACTGGATTATTAAGAATAGCTTCCATAAAAAACCATATATTTATCTACTATTTGGTCAAACAATGCAAAGGGCTGGGGTTGTTTTTTTTTTTGGTTTATAGGAACGAAAATTACTTATTCTTCTTCAAAACACAAAAGTTTCTTCCAAAATCCACTTTGGTTATTACTAGCAGAATATTCTACTGATCTGCCTCTGTACCTCCTGTATTGCTCGTTTGAAGGTCTGAGTGCTTCTCAGTCTGAACAAAAGAGGTTTGGGTTTTTGGTGTTTTCTTTTGAGGTGGTTTTTTTTCAACAGAGAGAACATTCCTGAGACCTAAGTAGAAAAAGTCTGGTACAAGGATTTCTAGAGTGCTGATCACAGCCCCAGTGAAGAACTAGTTCATGAGATTAAGAATGTGTCTGTCAGAGGAAAAGGTTTGATTCTATAATGCAACTAAAAAAAAATAATGCTTTGATCAATTATACAATCAACACAAATATATATAGTTGTAGTCTGCAGTTTCCTTGCCTCCATAGATTTGTCTTTTCTAAATCTAGCTGCTTTTTGTGCTATGGGCCAGACAGAATAAATGGGAGGCTTTTGATATGGGCATAATTTTCCAAAGGCAAAAAGCCATCTTTCTTGGGGTTTGCTAAAATAGGCTCAGGTCACTCTGCAGTGCAAGTGCTTGTGGTCCTTCTTTCTACATGGAGAAATGGATTGCTCTGGATATTAAAAAATGACCTCTCGCTAGTCAAGGATTAAGACATACTGTGGGGAAGAGCACAATATGCACCATTTTTTTTAAATTCCAGAGCCAACCTGAAAGTTAGTATAGCCATCATTAACCTAAAAAAAGACCCTCATTTCTGTGGAAAAGATTTTTTATGTATTTATTACAGATTTAGTGGATGGAAGAGGAAGGCAGAGCTATCAGCACTGTGGTTTCTTTCTTTCTTAAGGTGAGGTTAAGTCAGTACTTGGAATCATCTCAAGAAAACCTCACATTCTTCCAAAGAAGGGGCTGATTCAGTATCAAATATTTGTACTTTATCTGCTCTAAACCAACAAATACTGATTTAGTAACTATATATGTTTTTCTTGATGTACAGGATATAATATAAAAGATTAATTCTATTAAACTATGTATTAGTCATATTAAGCTCTGGGAATTGCTCTTCAAATTAGTGATATTTCACCCATCATGAAATGGTAAATAAAAACTTTTAAACTTTACTTTAGATAAATATGTATTTCTTATTTTGAATTCATGTTTTGGCTCATATAGTATCTTCAAAGGAATAGTTGTTTCGTCTATATAATGAGGCCCAACTTCAACCAATTTAGCTTTAGGCACCTGTGCTACCTAATTAAAAGCCTGCTCACTCTGACTTCCTAGAGTCAACAGAGAGAGAAACAACTCCAGAGAGCAATCCATCCTACCTACAATCTCAGTGTATGTGGGCAGCCATTGACTATAAAAGGCAGGCTGGGATGACTGCGGTCCTTAAGTTAGGAGTCTTAGATATTTTAAATTAGGCAGGATGATCCTGAGCCTGAGACCCTGAGCCAGTCTGCTAAGTCAATGGGAAAGCTACCCTGGACTTTAAGTGTCTTTAAGGTCACATCCTTAGAAAGAGAAACTAAGGGTGAATTAATGGAGAAAACTGGTTGACCACTAGAGTTCATATTCCTGGTTGTGCTGAAGCACTTTGGGAAGTCTTCTTTGACAAGGATGCCTCTTGCCAGACTTTCTCCGTGTCGCTGTAGCCACATTTCTAATCACATGCAGAATCTCCAGCACCATTAGATTCACCTTTTACTCCACAAGCACTTAAAAACAAGAGAAAAAATACTAATGTTTAGATGCACTTAGAATGTATAGCATGGATTAGAAACAGTGTCTCCTCATACTGAAGTGTGAGGTGCTGGTAAAGTACTTAGTTCTGACAAATCTCTGCATCAGTGCGTGACAACATGCCACTTCGACTAGTTGGCTCTTTTAAGTAGGTAGAGTTTGGTACTTCTGTTTGCCCTGTTTCTGTGTGCTGATTCTCTAACATACGAGTCTCAACGTTTGCTTGAGCCATAGGGTAAAATATACATCAGACATGATTTAAGATATTTTATCTAATCTGGTTCTCGAAGACCAATGCACATGAAGACCATATTGCAGCAGGCAGACAATATCTGCAGAATTAATAGTCTATGGTTCAGTCATGACCATTCCTTCATATATTTCTTGTTGATTCAGAAGAAAGCTTAGCTAAACTGAAGGACAGAAGGGTGTCAAAACTTAAATAAAATTTACTAGTCCAGGTCATTTTAGTTAGGGTGCTGAATCCTACTTTGCACATTAAACCAAAATTATTATGTGAGTTCTCCAGCCTTACAGCAGTGAAAAGGGTAAATCAGATGTGAATCTCAGCATCAGCAGGAAAGGAACTTGCCTGGAAATGTTTATCAAAAAGAGCTGCAAGATCTGCCAAACAAGAACTGATTCACAGGGAGTAGCACTGAAAGGGACGTGGGCAGTCTGTAGTCCGGTGTAATCACAGATGAGACAGACTCTGCTAGGGTGGTTGCGAAGTCTTGGAGGATGCAATAAATTTGCCCAAGCTTGGAAAGCTTGAGCCTTTACCACCTTCAAATCAGGTTACTTTTCTTCTTTAAGTGTCCATATACAAGGGCCAAAGAAAAAATTCAGTAGCTTCCAGATTCAAAGAATATGAAAAGTACCACAGAATAAAATTTCTCCCCCTTCTCTTAAGGTTTTAGGATCCTTACTCCAGGCCATCCATAGCCCTACCATCCTTGTCTACCTACTTATACTTGGAAAAAGTCATCTGACCAGTGAAACTATGAAATCTTTGCTCAGTGGAATTATGAAATCTTTGTTCCATTGGGATGATACCTGATAGAATAGATGCCTAATGTTGGCTGAATAAAGCAAGAAAAAGTTGGTGTCCTTTATATTTGCTTCTGCTTTAATTAAGATAATTAATACATTAATAATTAAAGATAATTAATAAATTTTGAAATTGTGGTAAATTTGTGAAAAAGCAGATAAGCAAATCAAACTTGGTAAAACTAATACTTTTCCAGGAGTTCCCATTCTGATTTTTTTTACCTTAGTCTTGACAATGTTTTGAGCATTATATATAAATTAAAATGTGATGGTCTTTAGATTTTTTCTAAGTTTCTTTATATGTAATTTTGCTAGTAGACCTTTCTCTGTGTTCTGCACTTTAGGAGCTGTTTGCTTCATAGACAACAGAATGTATGGTAAGATGATTTATCAGCCAAAACAAAATAAAAAATATAGTGAATTGTTTTTTTACTTCACAGTTTTTTACATCAGGTTTTTTTTTTTGTTTTTTTTTTTTACATTTTTGCTCTCTAACATACTTGCATCATGTCAATCTTTCAATCTGTATCCAAACTTTAACATTTTAGATATACTCCTTTTTCTTTGTATTCCAGGAAATGTCGGGTTTGGACGTCAGCCACCTTCCTCCGTTCCTGCAAAAGCCTCACAACGATCAATGGCTCCTTGCCTAATTAGCCCCATCTCTCTTATACTGCGAATCCTTTCTAAACTGCTTTGTTACTAGATTGGCTCTGCTATTCAGTACCTTACGTGGAGGGTACCAAAAGAGGGGTAGTACAGCTCCGACTGAGAGCGATTGGAATTGTATCCTACCCGTTTTTAATAACTGGTTTCTGTTCCAGCAAAGCTTCCACCATTTTGAGTCTCAGTGGCTTTATAGGAATCCTATATGAAAGAGATGAATATGTGCAAAAATATAGTTAATAGAAACAATGTGTCATTCACTGGCACAAATGAATATAGAACATTTTTCAGAAGTTAGTAGATTGAATAAAGTTATTATCTTGCATTACAAATTACTTCCTTAGTCCAGCCAGCTCTAAGCAAACGAAGAAGCTTGAGTTCAGGCAGACTGGCATGGAGCTGGTAGCTCTTCAAACCTCAGAATATATGGAGAGTTGCCTGTGGGGGCACTTTGTATGCCAGTAATTGCTAAAAGCCCCTGTACCACAGTTCAGAACAGGAAACAGAAACCTTCTTTCATGTTAATGATTGCTTTCTAATTGCATAAACAGCAATGAGAAAGCAGTCCTTTATAGCAAGCCCCTTCTCCAGCTTAGGGAGGAAACAAAATTTTTGTGGCGTTCCTGGTGGCATTACTGTGGTGCATGTTGAGTCCAAGCTTCCAATAGGAAGAAAAGGTGAAATAAAATGTCTTGCAGTCTGTCTACAAAAGTGAAACGTTACCCATGATTGTTAGCATGAAATTAATTTACAAAATCAAGCTGAAAAAATAAAAATCAGAAAAGTTAGCATTTTTTTCATAATGTCTAAACCCAGTTTTATTCCTCTGGAACATAAATGAGGGTAGAAGAGTAGAAAGTTAACAAGTCCTGAGAAACATGTTAATTGGACTTGATGTCATGGTATTAGTGGATGTCATCTGGACCTAGCAGTCATAAAATCAAGAAGTTAGCAGTTATAAAATCAAGAAGTTACAATTCAAAACTGTCCTAAATTTACTGGTCATTATGCTCTACATGCTTCCCAAAGAAATATGTCACAGAGATACATTAGATTTAATCATTATTTAGCTTCACCACAAAGTTAAACAAATATGTTATTGCTTGATAAACAATACTTCACCTCAAGGGCAGTTTTCAGCACAGGTTATTCAGTTATAAGTTATGCTGCTAGGACAATTGAACAGCTTGCACAATATTATTGCTGTCCAAATTAAAAGAAGTGTGTTTCAATGAAATCATACTTGCTTCATAAGGAGACTGTAGCTTTGTTTACCAATTAAAAATATTATTTTGCTGTAGTATCATCGTTCATAAATCAAATAGCTAGAAAATATCTAATTTGAATTACAACCTTTTTAAAGCAAGATAATAAGGAACAGAATCATCACAATGTTGGATCTTTAGTTTCCTTCCGGTTGTGTATGTAGCATTGCTCAGTCACTTGAAGGAACTGCTATATGTTATAACATAAAACAGCCTCAAGACTACAGCAATTACAGCCTAGATATTTGACATACACCATGTGAATTTAAAAAACAAATCTGTTCAACCTAATTCACGTTAAAGCAGTAGAAAGCAGAAGGGCGAAACACAAGGCAGTAGGGGCATTTCTGTAAATACAGCTCTGTTAGAAGAAACAACTTGAAAGCACTTGTGTAGCTCCAGGTCCCAGAATCAATGACAGTTCTGTTATGGGTCAAAGTCCGTTAGCGGGTTCTGCTCAGCTCTCATCAACCTCAGCAAACCGGTCATATAATTCACAATGAGTTTGGTCATCTATTTTTATCTGTTATACTGAATGGAAATGTTGTCTAGATGGGACATCAATCCCTCCAAACCCCATACCATATTCTTCTAATTCATCCCCCAGTTATCGCAATTAGAACAGAAGATATTAGAACATGGAAAGCTTTTGAAAAAATGAGTAGTACTGTGTACAGCGTAACTAATGATGTCTGGTTTCCCTCCTGTCTCTCATGTCCAAGAAAGGATGATCTCATTAGCCTCTTTCACAAGGAGTAATAATAGGGTGTCTCTTCTCCATCCACTTGCTGGTTCTCATAAAATTATAAAAATTGCTTATCTTTAGGCTCTTTACCCCTCTAAAATGATGTTCAAGAATTACTGTGAGTTTGACAGACAGACTGACATGAGAAATGATTGCATTCACTCAATTACTTGGAAATTTACTCAATTACCTAGAAAACCAGGCCACAAATTGCCATCTCTCCTTATTTTGATATGTTAATCCTGAGAATTTCTAGCCAGCTTTCTGTAGAAAAGAGAGATCTGTACATGCTCTTTTACAGTCTCTTTACCGTGGACTTCCACATTTCTCTCCCTGTAGGTGAAGCTCTGCTTACATGGGGCCGTTACAAGGAACAGCACAAAGGTTGCTCTCGCCTGGTTGCTATGCCCCTTAACTACAACAAAGAATTACAGTTGAGAAGTAGGAATCCTCCTGCAGCTTTTCCACGGCTGCTAACGTAAACTTGCAGCTATTAGCCAGAGCTGTGTGTAGATGAGCAGCTGCTCTTGAACAACAGCTCTTTAGTGGTATGTGCCCTGTTTAGACCCGAGCCCATGTCAGCTCCAACACTTCGGAGCTTGGGGGGATCTCAGGAAAAAATTCTATAATAGACTTGTGTGTGTATGTGTGTATGTGCAGGTCTAATGTAGTGGCGGTTTAAAAGAACGTCGTCATAAGAAACAAGCACAGTATAGCTTATTCATTACAACAGTGATACTAACAAGAGGAGAGTGGTTATCAGGAGGAAACAAAGGTCTTTAACTTGTAAAGGTCCTGGTAATTTTAGTGGCATTGCCACAGTCAGTCTCTTTAAGCTCGGGAATAGCCTGCAAAATATCCATTAAGAGCTCGTGTGGAAGTGAACTGTTGTGTAACAGCTCTGTAACACGCTTAAACATTAGTAAAAAAACATACCGATGGGAACGTGGTACTTGATGCAACTTCTTACATATTGGGGATTTGTCTGGCTGTCCTCAGGCTGGCAGAGACAGGCACATAGCAGCTCCAGGTGAGTGTGAAAAAGGTCACAGAAGAGGTAGCTACAAACATGATAACAACCTTTTCTTTTTTCTCTGTTTTCCAATGTATAACAACTAAGTAGTCTTACCTTGTTAGTATTGCCTTGATAATCTATACCTAATATAATAATAGAATAATATTATTCCATAATTATAACATAATAATCTGTACAGTTCTTGTTTTGTACACTCTTGTTGCATTCTGTTATCATTGCATGTCACTTAAGACGGAAGAACAAAGAAAGATTTCAGTGAGCTTCAGAAAGTTCACATGGGGATAGGGCTCAGTATCTCCAAGACAAAAGATATCCCCAATCCCAGTAATTTACAGAATTGGGAGAACAGCAGTTAAAAAGAACCCCAACATATTTCCCTAAGCCATTTCTATTCTATGAAAATATTCAAGGGAACCTCTTCAGTTATTTTCTTCCCATTTCTTCCTGCCATATCATTTTGTGGTTGGGGCCATTGGGCAACTTTCCATACTTTTTCAAGTGTCATATTTTCACTGACATTTCATAAAAGTTTAAGTGCATTCAGTCCCTGAAGACCAGAGTGTGAACGAACCATCTGTAAATACGGTAACAGTTTGAACTCTTGCTGCTGAGCATTAGGAACCTAATTTTGAGGTAATGGTGAGCACCTTCTGCAAAATGCTGCATACTTCCTGCTCCTAATGAAATTAATGACATCTAAGAATGTTTAGCACCTCACAAGAATAAGTTCCTATTTACCACCCAAGAAGATACCAGGGTGGGTCATAATTATTAAATTTAAGCCCTTGTTTGTTATTCCTATTAACTTTAGCACCATCAGGAA
This sequence comes from Burhinus bistriatus, assembly GCA_013397275.1. Lineage (NCBI taxonomy): Eukaryota > Metazoa > Chordata > Aves > Charadriiformes > Burhinidae > Burhinus > Burhinus bistriatus. The sequence continues at coordinate 62,785 of VYXH01002921.1, read as the reverse complement.
GAGGTCCTATATGAATTATGTATCTATTTTTCCTTATGCTGCCACATGAGTAAAATTACAGCTGGGAATGAACTGCCTATGTGTAAATGCCTTTTCTTAGTCAGCATCAAGATGTATTGATCCGTGACGCCCTGTATAAATTATATATGTTAATGTTTCATTCATTAAATTGGTATAATACCTGACAAGGTAATTCTCTTTTTAACTAATATATATGTACAATATTAAAAAAAATCTGAACACAGTGTAATATATCTAGCATTTTAACACTTAAAAGACAATAAAACCAACCCAAAATTATACTTACAGAAAAAAATTCCAGTAGCAATAATTGTTAAACAACTTAATTATAGCACATTTCCCAGAATTAATTTGCCATATATGAAACACTTCACAACGATCAGGCTCCATATTCTGTATGCAATATTAAGCAGGAAAATTCAGCAAGGCATGATTTTACTATTGCAAGCCACATTCACTCCCGTTTACATGTTGCACTTCTGATTAAAGACACGGAAGCAAACAGATTTAGAAGGATTTAAACTTCTGTAACTGGGAGAAGAATTTTAATACCTTCACTTTTGTTGGTGTATCATGAAAAATGGTTATTTCAAAGGTAGAACTAATGGTTAATGTTATTCATATCACCAAAGAAATCTTCCTACTATGAAAGAAGCACTTTTGCTACTGTAAATATTCTCCTGTTCTCTTTTCTTGGATTAATAGGAACGAAGGGCAATAAAGAATTCATTTCTTTTTTTCTTTTTTAAGTTACAATGTCAGATCATAAGTGTGCCTGCTTTCCTTCTGAATTCATAATCTCCTACTATGTTTCATTACGTATGGAAAGCTCAAATACAGTATCTGGTTAAATGCACTCAACCTTTCAGGAAATTACAAAATCCAAAGTTATGTTTGAATAATAGATACTTTGCCATTTGGTTTGGTGGAATGTAAATATCATGACTCTAAGTAAAATAGAAATGACATAAGGAAAAAGTTGTATGTGCATACACTCTTATAGAAAAGTAAGAAACGTACATGTTTGTGTCATTTTAAGCTTGATCTAAAGAAGTTTTCTGTAGATGGGAAAACTGCAAAGATAGATTACTGCTATTACTTTCTGGTTTTCTTTTTTTTGTATTGCTTTGTTTTGTTTTGTATTGGATATGTAGTTGACAAGCTGGTAGCTTTTCAAATAAAAGAATTTATGGTTGGTAGTAGACTGCAAATAATTGGTTTTATTTCTTTTTTTTCCAGTTCACTGCCTGAACAGTAAAATTAAAAAAACCCAAAACACTATCGTATGTTGACCCAGAGCTAAAATTAATTGATTGTGCCCTTGAAAGAAAAGAATGAAAACAAATTAACTTATTCATAAAATTTTGTTAGAAACATTTCATTTGGTGTTTTTACATTTTTTTAAAATTTTCCCTAATTTTGGCATTTAACAAAACAAAAAGTAATTTTAAAACAATAAAAAAGAAATATCTTATCTAAAAAGTGTCAAAAACCAAACTTTCAGATTTTCCCTTTCAGCTGAAACTATTACAAGTTATTTCAACGCAAAGGTTGTTTTGTCAGACAATGGACTGTTTGTGGAAAAAAGAAAACACAGATTTACTATTTGCTGTAGACTTTTCAAAACTTATTAGTTTAGGCTGTGATACAGGTTTCTCTGGTAAAGTGAAAATTTAAATTTATGTCCTCTATTTGGGTTCGAGTCTGTAGTGACGGCCAATACAAAATTTGCTGTCCCTGTAAGTACCATGAGCTTCAGCAGGGCTTTGTGTGGGCATAGGGATGTGCAGTACAGAATTCTTACTGAAGGGCCAAGGCCTGAACTTAACATTCACGATTCCTCATGTAAGGACCCATCTATAAACATTAACGTGTCCACAGTGGGTGTTGTCTTAGGAAAGGAACCTGCAGGGTATGGCAGCCAGTTGGAAAATCCATAGTTATTTGAAGCAAAATATACATGTTTACCTTGCAGCTTTGTGCTCTGTTGATCAGTTAAGTCTATAATAGGGAAAGCTAACATTTTAGGTTTTCTATCCTCCCAGTAATTGCATCCATGATTAACGTTATGCTCTTGAACACATATTTTGACCCTGAAGAGCCAACCAGAACATCAACATTAGTTTCAGAATGGTTATGTGAAAACTTACTTGTATCTTGGACACTGTTTACCTCTATTTTTGTACTGGCTGTGAATTTCATGTTTTACAGTACGACTAATATATGTAATAAGCTAATAAGTGTTCTGATTGTACTTCGGTAACTCTTACTCCTTGACATAAAATCTTTCTCCTACTGTGTAAGTAAGATCAATTTGTAATCTTATATGCTTACTTAACATCTCCCACAGTGATCAAAGTAGGCTAAATACATAGAGTTTTGAATACAATTTTGGCCTAAATTATAAAAATTAAACACTCTTGTCCATATGCTACTTCCTCCCATTGATAATATGCCAGTATCTAACAGAAAAGATTGAAAGATTGCCTTATTTATTGTTCAGGAAAACACATAGGACAAAAAAACCCAAAACAGCTTTACTAATGTCAACTGTAAAGAGCAGCTTTTATTACTAGTGGCAATAGGAAATCCTAATAATATTTAGTACTGTGTTTTGGGCATAAACTAATGAATTATTGTCCAATGAATCTTTAGGAATTTGACATGTTCAAATATTAACAATTCCAAGAGGTAAGTAAGCAAAAGGTAATTCTTGGGATGACATACGCTTATTTGATGGCATTGGAAGGTTTTAATGAAAAGTGTTAGTGACATGAAGTGTTACTGAGTGGTAGTAAAGAATCAGCCCCAGGGAGGAACTTGAAGAGAGCAGCAGAGGCTCTTTAAAGGCACATTGCAAGGGGAGGTACATCTCACCTAAGTTTAACGATCTAAAAAGTAAGAATTTACTCTAAGATATTCTTAGATATTCTACTCTAAGATGCTTCTTTTATTGTCCACAGAGAAAGGCAAGCTATTGCATCTTGTCTTCACTTGTAGTATCTTTCAGTATGTTCTTCTTTAGTCTTAACATTAGTAATACTTGTGCATAAAAGAATAATAGGAAAACAGATTCCAGGAGATTTTTATGAGATGTCTGTAAAGCTTTTTGGTATCAAAGGTCATTCTCTGAGAGCAAGAAGACATCCTTAAAATGCTCCTTACTCTGTAAGACATATAAAAGGTCCTGGACTGAAAAGTGAAACATAGCCTCACAACTGAATAATCTGCTGATGTGCTGCAAAGCTGTTTATATCACGTGTACTAAGTCAACATCCCTTCCATGTCATGTAATCACTGTTAGATAGTCGTATGCTGTTGCATGAAGCTTTCGTGCATTAAACACAGTGTAGAAAAAGGAAACTACAATTATCTTTGATAGGATTAAATTATACATCTAATCCTTTTTGTTCCAGATGTCAATACATAAAAGTCATATCAGAGACTCAAATGCAGAACCTCATGCATAATTTTAATCCCTCATCCTGTTCTGTAGGTTACAGATCTGGAAATAATAGCATGTAAAATCTTCTAAAACTGGATTCCTTTCTCGTTGCTTTTAAGTCCAGTACTGTTATTATAAACATTTTACTGAGTTATTTTGGAATACCCTGTGTGAGAACTAAATGGATTTCAAATTGTTTATACAAAATGACGGAGGGAGTTCAGCATTTCATGGCAGGTGAAAAGCATGTCACACATACTGACTTTCCATCTGTGGCTGCATACCTAGGCAGTGCCAAACTGAAACCTAGGCAGCATGCAATAGCTGAGAAGACAAAGTGTGATGTTCATTTAATTTCACCAAGAGAACTGTCACATGCCGCAAAACACATAAACTCCTACTGCAAAATAACTATTTTATGTGAGTGTATATAGATATACATATATATAGACACACTCACATATATATAAGATATATACACACATATATATTGCTTGTTTGGATAGATATTGTATTTCTTCATTATAAGAGACAATATTGTGTGACTGTAACAGCTGTACAATTTAGGTATATGGTACTGTGCATGTTTTGCAGGTGCCAAATGACAAAAGATCTATATAAAGTCTGCTAATTTTCTAGTACACAGAAATCCCTCATTGCATGGAGATGACAAAAAAAAGGAGCATATTGAAATCTATCTATCTATTTGCTTTTTAAACCACCAGTCTCTCAATAAGAAATAATAAAAAGACTGTGCTTTTGAGGAGCCTGAAATGCTTTATGCTTTGCTGCTGCAAATTTAGTCAGCAAAAGCAGCTCAACTCATCTAAAACTCATTTCTGAGTTGTGCTGACATTAATAAAACCAACAATGATACTGGTGCAAAAACAATGACAGAAAGAAAAAAGCTTTTTATTTTATTCTTCATTGAAAATAAAAGACAAAACAGAACATTTGTCAAATAGGCACATTTTGTGATTAGTAGAATTTAAAATGTCATCAAAATTTATAGTAATCATACTTAAGTGTTAGTGGATCACTGGGAGGCTAAATGTATCACAACAAGAGGTTAAAAAAAATTCTAATTTATTACAGCAAAAGATAAAAAATATTCTAAAGGTGACATAGTGTATGCCCCCCAGACTTTTGGTGCAACGTGGCTGTGATTTATTTTATGCTCAGATTTCAGATCCTATGGCTGTACCAGTGATTTGCCACTTTCATAATAGAGTAACAACTGTAAAGCAGCCTAAGGGGCTTTCTGGAGGTCCCTGATGTACGCACCTGGCAGATGCTTGCAGTAGATCCTGAAAAGATAGTCTTTTGCCCCATTGGGATCACTTTTCCGTGTTTTCAGGCAGGCAGTCCACACAGATTAGTAGTTCATTTCTCTGGTGAAGGCTGCTGCTGGTGATGTGAAGAGTCCTTCACCAGCTAAAGGACCTGAAGAGGAAAAAAGGGCAGAAGGCACTCCAGTTTTCAAAAGTAATGCTTTCTCTTTACCTTGTATGTAACACTTGGAGAAAAGATGCTGGAAATCTTATTGGTAAAGTTCCTGACCAGATCACTTTTTCATGGATAATTGGGAGCGAATAGAGAGGAAGTCCTGAGGAAGAAAAGGAGAGCAAAATAGACTTCAAGGCAAATAAGCCCATAGGGGAGAATGGGGAGTGAGATAGAGATGGGAAAGGTTCCCTGGTGGGCTAGGTAAGTACCCAGATATGAGTATAAAGAAAGATAGACCATTCAGGAGTCCAGTTTAATGAGATCCTCTAGAACCTCTTTTGTTCTAAAGTATATCTGCCAGCTTTCAGAAGAAAAAATGAAGGAATTGTGTGCAAATTTTTTGTTGTTATCACAGAATTTATAAAGCCTACTCTTCTTTGGTGATGTCAAATGTATTTCACAGCTTCTCCTAAACCCGATCTGCCTTACTTGGATTAAAAACGCGCTGCTCTGATTTTACATTTATGGCAATGTAAGTAGTGGGGAAGTGTGTCTTCCCCTTCTCCTCTTAGTTTCTGCAGGCCTTGAGTAAATACAGTTGTGTTCTCATTTTCTTTTTTCTATGTATCAGGAGGAAACAATACCATGCACCCACTTTGTGAAAAACTGTCATGTAATATTATGTGAAAGGTGCTTATCTTCTGACAATCCGAATGAAGTCATTGAAAAAGGACTACCTTCATGAAATAAAAATTCTCACTCAGTTTATCTAATTGGGTATGCAAACTCCATTTTATCAGAAACAAGAATTGTCATCTAATGGTGTTCACACTAGTTGCCCTAAGGAGGAAATGGCAATCAGAGACATTGTTCATTCTATTCGGGCTTCTGAGTTGTCATGCAAATCAGTATGCAGATACAGTCTGAGGATGAAACAAATAACCTCAGTGATGAAATGAAACATGAAACTCTCATTTGAACCTTTTGGTGTTGCTTTACTGAGCTTCATTGCCTAAACAACAGTATGCATAGTATTACCATAAACATTTGACATTGTCTTGGTTTTGTAATGCTCTGGTAAGGAGTTTGCCGTGACCTTATTGTGTCTTTATATTTAAAGACTTGAACAATAGTTTTGTGTTCAGTGCGGCCATTCCATAGCTATGTCTCTCAAAAAAATTTCTAAACTTATTGTTTAGAATGGGGCAGTTAATATAGGTCTTTAAAGGAAATTCTATTATTATTTCAGTTGGTGTACATTTTTATACACAGTGTACCTATACATGCATATATATATATATAATTTATGTATGTATATCTGTAATTGAAATATGCATTTATATTTGTATACATAGAAGAGTTTCAGAAAGGTCAGGGTTTTATGTTTCACTTCTTCACATTCCTTTTCCAGGAAAAATTTCAGCCCTTAAAAAACCCTGAACTAAATTTTCATCTCTTGATGCACAAAAAAAGGAATACTTACAAGCTCCCTTTTTGTAGATGAGTATAGCTAAGCAGATAATGAGGGGTGAAATCTGCAAATATTTATTTAAATGAAACATTGAATTTTCCATGGCAATATTCTAACTCGTTTTGTGCTCACTTTGCAAGAATATTCTAGGAAATTAATTTACTGAGAGGCTGCTTAAAATATGTATTGTTACTGAATAGTGGATGATACCAGTGAAAGTCATACTTGGAGTTCTAATATGCAATTATTGAAAATGAACAATAAGCCATTAGTTCTAAGCTCTGCTCTGCCCTGCAGAGAACAAAAAAGAAAATGTGACTGCTGCTTATATGCTAGCTGCAGTACTTTACCGGTAATCTCCTGCTCTTCTTTTTCCAGTTGTAGTCACACATCATCGTCATCAAATACATAGTCTGTTCCTACAAATGTTTTATGTATTCATAACTTAATGCATAGTCAAAATGGTCTTATAATGTGACCAAGCATGGGCAGAAATATTTGTAGAAAAGGAAATTTGTAAAGCCGGACTTCTGGGGCAAGACATATTCACATAGACAATAAAGTGCATCAAACAAAAGGTCTATGTCTGTTACTACAGATAAATAATAAAAGGTCAAAATCAAATTCTTCTTCACTGTCTCCTGTTACTCCATATGTGTAGTAAAATGCTTACTACACTACTACCAAGTGTATTTGCAGACAGAATTTGGCTAATGTGAATGAATAAATAAATAGCATTATTATATTATGAATCTTTAAACTAATCTCAGCCTTCTGTTCAGAGCTGTATGTATGAGTATGTGAGGGACTTAACGCTGTTGGTGCTTGCCTTGTGAATGCCCAAACCCAAGCCTGTGGTCCTCAGGTGTGTGCAGCGGAGAACCGTAGTTCCTCGGGTGCTCTATAGCCTGCATGTCAGCCTCGTTGGGTCACACATCAGCAAATACAAGTGGCTGTACACCAAGGGGTCGGTCATCATGTGCACAAAGGTCTCCAGCAAGGAGGCAAGCTACATAGGTACAAGATACATTATGGTCTCTTGCTCACCTTGAGTGACCCAGTGTGCCGTTGCCTCTCGCAGCTGAAAGGAAGCGGCTTTTTCACAACTGTTCAAAAAGGAAGAAAGGAAGCTATATTCAGCAAATAAATTATTAACTGTGAATTATTCCCTCAGCTCTATGGCACAGTCATTGCTGCCCCAGTTTTCTGTCTTGCATATGAAGCATAAAATATCATTCCTGTCCTCAAAGCCTTTTCTGATAGAAATTAGCAAAATGGCTTAAGTCAGAATTGGACTTTATGAGGTAGCATCTTTCAGCAAAGAATATATAATTTCACAATTTTATTTTTGCAAGATCTTGTTCGTTTCCTCTTGAATTGAAAGGGAGACTTGCCGATGACGTAAAGGCAGGGAAGAATGGCCCTGCAGTTTCTCTGATGTGGAAGGATCTACTTAGATGCATACATCAACAGCAGAACATTCACACTTGGTACATACTTGGTACAGTGGTCTCAACATAAACTTTTCGCCCTTTTAGCTGCTTGCTTACAGTAGATTGATACGACTCAGCAGCATGACTTTTCACAGAGGTCAAAGGGCTGAACAGAAACCTGTAAGACACCTACATCCACCGATGCAGAGATTTTACTGGCCAATACACTGTAGTGCTGAGCCTTACTTACGTGAGTATTTTTATTGAACCAGGATTAGTTTTACAAAGTAACCCAGATGTTTTCAGGATAAATTAAACTTCATATTGCCTTGACTCATATCACTTGTCCCAGCTCATTCATAGTAGAAATTTGTCAGGGCAAAAAGTACTTTGCTCTTTTATTATATATCTGTTCAACAATAGAGCTCATTATCTCTGTCTTGCAAATACAGAGAATGAAATAAGAAAGGAACACGATCTTCTGAAAACAGGACAGTAAAGCAGGGTCAGAAGTTAGATTTGACTCAGTATCTTCTGAGTCCCAAATCAGTTTCCCTCTGCTAGACAGTATGTGTTTCCAGAATGTCTATTTGTGTATCTATATCTGTATATCCCTGTCTAGATACCTCTCTGTATAACTTTTCTTAAAAGTAAAAGAGGTATTTTTCTAAATGAATATTACCAGATCTGAGGTGGTATGTAGATTCAATCATATTCTATTATTGAGAACAATATTAACACTGTTTGGTAGTGATTAGGGACACAGAGAACAAAGTAGATGTATGAAATGTTTTGGAGGAAAAGATGTTCGATTATGCAGGCACCTAAACACATATATCTGCCTGGATAAATGCATTTTATATTGAACTTTTTCTGTGTAACAGGGTAAAACCTCCCTTTATTAACAAAAAGTGTTGGCTGAAAATTTAGTCAAAATGTCAGTCTATTAGGGTAGTTAGAAATCCATCCACTGTAGAAATTTACTGAAATTTATTAATTCTGAGGCACACAAGCATATTAAGAAATTGCCAAGGAATAAGTCACAGGGTACTATTTTTACGTCAGCTATAGAGTAATATGTTTTGACTCAATGTTTTCCTGTGTGAGACTTAGTACGCAGTAATTACTAAAAGAAATAGAACATTTTACTTTGGGAATTTCTTTCATGTTTCTGTGAACATAAAATCTTAGTCTAGAATTGGCATTAACTTCCAATTGTTATTTCTCTTCTCTATAAATTTAAATAGTAACATAAATATTTAATGCAATTTAATAAAGTAGTTTAATGTAAATAGAAACTTTTATTTTACATTTATAAGATAGGTTTTGAAAGTCTGCAATGTGCTGATGCTGATGGTTGATTATAATCATGGTTCTGTTCGACTAGGAAAGTATATATGGGATGATCTACCTCCAAGAGCATCTTAAATCATCTGATCAATAGCTGCTCTGTGCAGACACATATTGCACCATACTGATCATTGATATTAGACCTGAGCGTCAGTCATCTGTCAGATGGCCTTGGCTCCGAATGCTTCCTGAGCGATTCGGAAGGCAAGGGAAACGGTTCCAAATCTTCATTTCCCATACTGACGTCTTCAACTCCCGTGGCAAAGCAGATGGAGGTACCAGCTACATCACGTGCTGAGGAGCGAGCCTGTTCCCTTGGTGCAGTTTGTGCAAGTTTGATCAGATGCCATTCTTCTGGAGGCCAGGAGATGGATAATGACAGAGAAACTGAAATTTCCCATTGACTGGAACTTCCTCAGTGAATTTGTATGGAGAACAACCAATTTAAATAAGATGCCATAGATATGTACACTACTGAAAGTCAGTACATAGCCGGATTTAGCCTTCACACTGATCCCCTTATGTCCTTCCTACTGGTTCATATGGTCATCCCACAGCCTATTTGGAAATTCATTCAACCTAAATGCTCTCTATTACACAAGGTGCAAAGCAGATTTGAACTTGGGTCTTGGCATTATTAAATTCTCAGGGAAAATGCCACTACATAGCCAAGTATCACTATACTTTTTAAAGATCCTTTTTAAAGCTTTTTTGTGTGTTCATTCTTCTGCTATTATCCTGTTTCTCTTTATCTGGGTTTCACTGATTTTTTTTTTTTTTTGTTATTTCAAGCAAGCCAGAAGCAGAACAAGAAGAAAATTCACTCACAGCTCAGGCTTGAGCTCATTTTGCAGTTCAGGATTTATTGCAAGGATTTTGGATTTATCCAGCTTGACACTAAACACGTAAATGTCTCTAGCCCTATTTCTTCCTTGTAGTGTGACAGACAGAAATCCTCCCCCAAAATAAAAACTCTGAGGTATTCAAGGTTGCTGCTATGTTTTCCCAGAGCTCTGCTCTGTGACTTACTTTTTGGCCAGCAAAATCCTCTTTGTTTCTCTTCTTTCTGAGATTAATATCCATTATAAGTGAAGGGCCTAAATGAGTTTAGTTGCCTCAATTAGTTCCCAGGGAGTCAATGCTTTCCTGAGCTGTTTCTGTATCTTTTCTGTGAATTAAGCTCCCGAAGTGGTTCACTGGAAATATGTGGCATGATCTGGAGGTTATCAAAGGCCTCTTCACTATCTGTGGGTGAAATACTACCCAAAGGTTTAGATTACGGTTTTCAAATAATAAAGAGTACAGTTGCATAATCCAAAAGAGAAGACTTATTTGCTAAGTTTTTTATGCCAGTTTTCTTATTTGTAAAAAACTAATTTGAGGACCAATTCTCTTCCCAGATATCCCAGGATAATCTGACCTTAGAAGAATCAAAATGAGATCAATAATTGAAATAAGAATTGGCTTTTCTCCAGTTTGAACGTGTTCATGTTGGTGAGTACGTGACTTTGCAGGACTTTTTGGTAGTGCTTTAGTAAAATTGAGATAAGTTCTTTGACTAATGATGGAGGGGGACTCATTGGTTATGTATCGTGTTAGGGTGTATATTCCTAATGCAGTCAGCAAAAGCAAGTTCAAACTAACCAGTCTAGAAAGCGTGTAGATGAATGCTTGATGAGACGGGGGAAAATACCGCCCCTGCATGTTGTGAAGCCAGTCTGTAGAAGCTACTGCAAATGGAGTTCCTAGGAGATGTAGCTCTGTTATTTGAGTTTAGGGAATGCCAGTAAATGTCAGCAGTCTCTCTCCCAAAGAGGTCTGAGTAAGAATCAATTTTCTTACCCGCAAACTGTAGTTGCAATTTTTTTTTTAACGAAGCAATAAAATAAAATTATGATCTTGCAGCAACTTGTAAGGCAATTTTTTAGAGATCTGCAAGCTTTATCCTCCTTCCTTGTTCTACCCATGTTATATACCCATGGTCAAGTCATTTGTTTGCATGTGGAAAAGCCTGGCCCTCAGTTCATCTGATTAAAGTCAGGAACTTGAATCTGAATGTTCTGACAACCTGGGACTGCTGCAGTTGTTAATTGCAAATTCTAACTGTACAATTAGATGGGCTTTTGAATCCTCCTTTTACCTGAGGACTGTGACCAGAAACCCCTAAAGTCAGTCTGTAGTCATCCTGGCCAAATGAGAGCCACCCAAAGTGCGATGCTCCAACAGAAAGACTTGTCAAGTCATGGTAGCCGAGCTATTGGCTTCTCTTAAGCAGATCCCACATGAAGCTTGGGTGATTTTCTCACTTGAGGTACTTTTCGGTACAAAACTACTAAGCTTCACTCATATTCTTTTCAACACTCGTGCATTCTCCTATTCCACTTACGCGTACTGAGATGCACAGGGAATTTTGTGTATTATCAATGCATGAGAAAACACTCCCCCTTCTTAGCCCAGATTCCCTTTTTCTGAGGGTCAGCTTTGGAAGTTCCTTTTCCTTCCAAAGTCTTCTGTCACAGAGGTATCCATCTGCATTTGGAATAACGTAGGTTTGGATAGAAAGCAACAGACTGCAACTGAAAGTTTACAGATGAGGTAATTCTCATTTTGAAAAAGGAAAAAAAAAAAGAGACAATAAGAAAAGAGAAACTATAAAGCAGCTCTAGGCTATGTAATAGTTATAGAGTGGCAATAGTCGATACATAGATGTCTCAGAAGCACCAGTTTTCTAATGTGTTTATGATGTCAGAAAGTTTTAAGATACTAACCAAGCGATAAAGTAATTTTAAAGTCATGTCTTTCCTGGCAGCTAATGACTGGACATTGGATCTGAAACTCCATGCAAGGGCTCATTGTTTTACCTCTCCTGTCATTAGCTGCCAAAAAGAGATTAAAACTCTATTTTAAATTGCAGATATCTAAAAATATAGAGAAAAGTAATTACTCTTAAGTATTTTGCCTTTGTTACCAAATTAAAATTGTGTTCTTCCATTCAAAGCTCTGGCCTGCATCATTGCCTTTGTTTCTTATTACATTACTCTGTGAAAGAAGCAGGCATCATGCTTCTGTCAGTGAAATTCTCTGAACCAGTTCCCCCAAGATTTTAATAGCATCTGATTTAGTGCATTTGGTGATCCTCTGTAGGAACAAATGGATGAAGTGCTTTATAGTTTTAACTTAGCTCCACTTCTCTCTGTCTTTGAAGCTCTAATCCCCTTTTATCTGGGGACACAGACCAACACACCAACACAATTCAGAAGAGATTTTTCCAGGCAAATGAAATCTCTCAGAACTGTTTAAACTGAGACCTTAAATGAAGATGATTTTGTACTGTGAAGCAGAGGGACAAATCCCTAGCAGATGGAAATCAGCATAGTACTACTGACTTCATTCAAAATCGGTAGAACTCTCCTCATTGTTGTTAAATGAGGGTCTGACCCAAGGCTTTCTGTGGAGAACTGATGGTCTTCCTGTGCACGTTTACGTTTTGAAGAGTTTCTCCGGAGTGTTTCCTGATTAAGGTAGTGATTTTCCCAACACGATGTTTTCTAGTATCATCTGTATTAGTAAGCAAGTAAAATGGGCCAAGGACCAATCTGTGGTGGCAAGTTGCAGTTTTCTCCCTTCACTCAGCAGCTTCATGCATCCAACCTGTTGGGAATAGTCCCTTGCCCAGACTGTCCATGAATGCTGCCTGGACAATGTGTAGGACTGTCCTGGTTGGCACAGGTCAAAGCTGTTTTAGGGACCATACTAAGAACTGAATAGTGGCTGCACACAAGAGCTTTTGTCTGTGACCTGTTTAGAAGTTGCTTTTAGACCTGGTGACTTTCATTGTTGTGTAGGAATTCAGTTTAATTGGAGGAGTGATTTTTTAGCCTTTAAATTGATACTTATGCAAATGCGGTCCTGTTGATTTGTTCCAGAAGTTTGGTGTCTCTTGCACTGAATGCTTTGAAGGCTGAGCTAGTTACAGTTATATTAAATTAATGACTCTGATAAATAAGTTCTGTGTTGTCCTCTGATAAAAATTTTCTTTTGTAAAATCAACAAAATCCTACAGGCACTACACAAACTGAGTTTATAAGTCTTCTTAAGGTCTTTGTTGCTCACTATGTATCCCCACCATTGTATTAATAATGCAGCTTTTCAGTGAATGCAATAGTTGTAGTCAAAGTTCTGTGCAAAAATGGTGAGCCTTGATCTGTACACTGAAACCAGCATGAGAAATCAAATCAGGAAAAATAGTATGCTTTACAAATATCAGTTTCCATTTCTATATGGCCTGAATATCTGCAGTTTCTGTAAACACTGCAAATTATGTATCAGGAGAAGTGATCAGCCACAACAAATGTATGTATTTCAATCCAGAAAGGAAACAAACAAACAAACAAACAAATGTTGTCAGGTTATGCTGTATAGTAGTTGTTCTTCATGTTAAATATTTCATAGTTCTGTACAAGAGGCTGAATTTACCTGCTCAAGGCAGGCTACTAAACAAGTTGCTAGATTCTATTTTTCTGAAAGAATTGCTTTTAGGACATGGTGCTGTAATAAAATGTGCTGTCCTTCCACAGGCATGCGATCAACTGCATATAGGTAACTGCAATCCAACCCATGTGGCAGCAGGTCTGTCAGAAATTTGCTCCCTTTGATGCAAACCTTAATGGCAAAGATGAGTGTATTTTTAGTTTTCTATGTTTGCTGGTTTTATTTTGTTGTTTTCCTTTAGCTGAATACATTTCAGTTGCTGGTAGTTTTTTATTAGCTGGCTAATACTGATATTGTTGCTTTCATTAAGTCAGTATGGAGCTTGACTCCCGCTGTTCTTTCCACTTCCATTACCAACTATTTAATTGAAGCTCTTCATACAGTGTCTTTACTCTGACTGGGATGTGCTCAGTTTTTGGAAGAAAATTGCAGCTGTTGCATTTGGGCCATTTACATCTGTAGCAGAAGGTCACCTACTAGTTATGAATGAAATGGTGACACCTGAGAGCTTGTGGTCTTTTATTTATGTATATATGTAGTAGAAAATCCAGTTCAGTATGCCAAGAGTTACAGCTACAAATACTTGGGGCTCTTCTAACTTCTCTGCCAGACTAGTGTCAAATTTAGATCCTGAGCACATAACCACCCTATACATTAAAGTTATCATGTTTCCCGAGGTTCTGAAAGTCTTCTATTTCTGCAGTAAAATTTCCAAAACTGATCAATTCTTGATAGTGGGGAGTAGATCGATGTTTCTCTTATACTAGTACCCACCAGGAGTCATAATGTAAGGACCTCTTTTAGCTTTTCTGCACAGTCTGACATGGCAATTATTTACTGCATGCTGAGCAGAGTATGTTCTGCATACAGCATAGCCAAAAGAGGCTGGTTAGAGCACTCACTATGGATGCAGATGATATAAGTCCAGTTCTTTTTCACCCTTCCCCTCACCTTGAAAGCATTTAAATGCATCTTTTCCAAGAGAGTGATTTAACCATGACAGTCTCTCTGAGTCTGCCTCTCAAATTTCTCAAATCTGTTTTGCTTGTACAACAAAACTTTTATCTGAGACAGGAATACTTCTTTCACCTGTCTAAGCTTTAAAACCTAGAGTCAATCTCTTGTCTGAGTATGTTTTAAGAATTCATTCAAGGAGAAACATTTTCCACAGGGCAAGGAAGGCATATATCCATACTGTTTTCTTTTGGGTGGGCAGAGATATCAGCTCAGATGTATCTGACCAATGAGGAATTTGAATGCATCTCAGGTGAAAAGGAGCTATAGGATTACTCAGTTATTGGATAAAGGGACGAGAATCCAATGTCGCAGAAGACCTCTGAGAAATGGCTGGCTTAGATGTGTTTTCAGTATTTTGTCATTGCTAGGATATGAATCCTGAGTGGCGGCTCTCTTCAGTCCTTATTAATGCAGTAAGATCACCCGTGAAACACCATGAATGAAAGGGAAAGAGATTCTTAGCTTACTCATAGCTGCTGTGTGTAAGCATTGCTCTGAAAGCATTAAGAGGTGTATCTATTGCTAATGTAGATGGAGGGTGCATTTAACACTGTCAAAACAGGCATGGATACCAGTTCTCCCATTTATTTTCTTGTGAATTCCTCAGCACCCCTATGTTACAATCATTGGGAGATTACTTCTTGTTTTTATTATGTAGGGTTATATAAGTAACACTTTCCCAAATAAATGGCTATTTGAATGGGTTTTTTGATATCACAAATGTATTAACACTAAAAGAAGACGGATATTATTGTACTTATGCTTGGCTCTTGCTAAATCTTTGATTACATACATACTTCCTAGGTTACCTGCTCCTTGCCTACTCATATGGTAAGTGTAGTCTTTTGCAAAAATTGAGAAGTTGCATCCAGTAATCAATTACAGCCTCTGCACCTCACACTGCATTAGAAAAAAAAGGCAACAATGTAATGATGAGACCTATTTAACCTTAGACAACATTTCTTCATTGGAGCAGTATCTTCCAAACTTGCTTAGGACTGTTACAAGAGGGAGTTTTCCAAGAACTGCTGGGACTTCTTGTCTTGATAACACTTGGATATCTAATACCAGAATTCCTGTTTAATTAGCTATAGAAAGCATATGTCTTTGCCCATGCCTAAGTATTGTTCTGTAAATATAAAATAGGAGGCATTTTGCCATTGCCATAAAGCATGGTGTTTTGACAGCACAATACAGCCTGCATGTGGGCGCGGGAGCTGTGCAACTGCATGTCAGCCCTCATCCCATGGGATGTGACTTGGACAGGAGAGGGTGGAGCGTTGTTTTCTTAGCACTCCTGCTAGATCTGCTCCCACTCCACTAAGTGATATCCAACTCCATATTATCAGCCTCTTCGATTTTTTTAATTTCCCAGATGCATATATCAGAGTGCACCTGGAGCTGCTGATTAAGTCTTTTTTGTACTTAGCCTAAGCAGCCCTCCTCCTCGTATGAATTGTTTAAACAGCCTCTGCCAAGTCATCTTTTATCATAGAGGTGAACCAGGCTTCTTCAATATGTCTGCAACCTAAGGACAGACCTTCAATCCTTGTTTCTTACTAAAATTATTTGAAAAAAAAAATCTCCTTATATTTGAAATTAAACTGAAAAGTCCAACATAATTTCTCGGAGCCCATAAAGCATCATACTTGATCTTCACAGCTGTCTTGCTTTGAATAAATATTATCCTAAACTGGTTTTGTGGTTTTTTTCTTTTTTTTTTTTTTTTTTTTTTGCTATTTTGCAGCACCCGCCCTTTTTTGGTT
>VYXH01002921.1:28521-46284 GCA_013397275.1 Burhinus bistriatus | reverse complement strand
TGGTTTTTTGGTTTTTTTTTTTTTTTTTTTTTTTTTTTCTGGCGATACTGCAGCACTCGCCCTATCTTGGTTTTAAATATAAGATATAGTCTGTTCAGTTCAACATTGAATACTACTGTATGTTTTTTCCTGTATATTTTGTCCCTTGGAATGTGAAATCATCATGTGATGTACACTGATGACAGCAATGTTATCTCCAGATTCTCTGGGCAGCCTCTGTGTTGTTAGGAAAGTACCTATTTTATGATACTTCCATCAGGCCTCCTCTCTGCTGTTTGTAGTTGCCAGCTGTTGCTTGTTATTGTGCTCCTTCCTTTACAGCTCTGCTGTTCTCTCTTGTGAAGAGATACTGGTCTCTCTCTCCCTACTTGTTCGCTATTTCTGTATTATGAGAATGCTCCTGTTGCTATTTCAGTTCTGCGTGGCTCATCTTCTATGTATCAAGGCCACCTGATACAGGACTTCTGCCTTGGGAATGGTAAGCAACATTGCCTGCTTTTGAATCTGGGTGACAGTGTCTCTTCCCAGAAGAGGGCTCTTTTTATATGTGCGACTATTCTTTCTCTTATTAGTTCTCTTTTGGAGTCCACGTATCTGCAGCATTCAGCAAAGCTATCAACTGCTGTCATGAAAGCTTCATTCTTTACCTTTGTTCCTAGCATTTTATTGTAACAAGTGATCCTGTCTGAAACTGTTTCTTGAAGGAAGTCACAAGGAATAATAAACTACTCCAGCTTTTGAGACATGCTTTCCTGTCACTGTAAACTTAGACACAATAACTAGGAAGGAGCCAATAGCTGCACCTTGAAAAGTAGTTTGATAACAGTTTGTTTCTTAATTAAATTAGATCTCAGTCAGCAGCTTGCCACTGTCAGTTGTTCTACTTTAATTGGTTTCCCTGACCCAATAATGAGAATCTGTGCCCTAGAAAGCTTGTCTGTTATCAGCTTTTTGTAATTAGTTTAATAGCATATGATATGATGTGGTATGTTATGATATGATAGAACAGAATAGAAACTAATACAGGAAATTGTGACATTTATTGTACAAAACTGTTTCCTCTGAATGAAATATATTAAAATCCAGGAGGGAAGCTGACTTGTTCTGACACCAGCACACAGGAGAACATCATGCTATATAGCCCTGATGGTTTGTAATCATATTATCTTATTGAAATCTGGATCATTAACATTCTTTGCATTTTTATCAGCTTCGGAAGATAGCCAGCTTATGCTGGTATAGAATGTTGTATCTGTAGGAAAATTGCTCTCCTGTGAAATGCCAAAACTGATTAATATACAATATTGTTGCTTCTGAAAACAACTACACTATCTAGTTAATTATTTTACCCTTACCAAAAGAAGGTAGCAATACATATTGAAGAGTAATTATGTAATTGAAAAATAAGTTTAAGGAAAACTGACTTTTAATCCAAAATTTGTTTTTAAGAAAAAAATTGTCAATGTTTTTGTCCATCTTTTTTATGAAAAATGGAAAAGGAAAGATTAAAATGTCTGTATTTTTTAAAGATTTTGGTGAATGTTATGTATCAAGGCACTTTTTTGAAAAAAATGTTTTTAACAAATACATTTTCACGAACAATTATTTTTCTACATTTGTTTCCTGCTTCTGAATTAAAAAATAGAACCAAACCCCTAATGAGACTTCTCAGAAATTACTTTTCCCAGAACGGTATTTTTAAATGGACCTAACACTCAAAATTTTGAATAAATGTTGTCTTTTGCAAGAAACACCAGTCCAACCCAGTACCTACTGAACTGAAAGGCAGCATATGACTTATAGAGTCATATAATAATTTAAGATGGAAGGGATCTCTGAAGGTCATTTAGTCAAGATCTTCCTCAAAGTGGGAGTAACTTCAAAGTTTGATTAGTTTTTACAGGATACAGCTTTTCCAGGAAGACTTTATACAGGATCTAGACATCTGTGATAATCTGTATGTCTAAACATGCTTTTTACATATATGTTGGGACTCAAAATACGACTTATTACCAGGAAGGAATGTGAAGTTAGCTCTCTCAGTTTGGGTTGGCTTCCTGCGTCTTCTTCACTTGTGAAAGAGCTTTCAGTTTGAATCTCTGAGAAAAGAAAGTTTTGCTGTTCAGCATCCAAATAAACACTCATTTAAATGCAGTTCAAATTGCTAAGAATACTAGTTTCTATTTTCTTTTCTTTGGGTTCAGTTATGAAGCCTACTGCACATGTATGGATGAAAATCATAAATACATGGATGTCCTTTCAATTTTGTGCAAATACTTAATTTTGTCAGGTTCTGCATACGCGCACAATGAAGAAGGGAGAAGGGAAGAAGTAACAGCTGTTGACCAACTTTGCCATCCATGAGGGTTGAATGAGAAGTAGGAGTATGGAGTCAGGGTTGTGTGACTGTCAGGAGCACTGGCACAGAAGCGTGGAGGGACTACGCTCTGGTTCAGACCAGAGAGATTGGTACTACACAGTCTTACTCTGAATGACGTCTGTGGGTGCACTGCCCTCCCCAGCAATCAACTTTTGCATGCACTCTGATGGCTCAAGCTCCCCCAAAATATTCACACAGAAAATGGATGTATATGCAGAAACACAGGGAAGAATTTAAAGGTGCCATAGTTTGCATCTTAGTGAGATAGTCTCTTTTGAATCTCATCTAAGGATGCAAAAGTAGGTCCCAGAACATGTCCTATTCGTGTTGCAGTTCCTCAACTTGTGTATTCTAAAAGCCTCTAATGCCGCTTGATTCGTCAGTTGATGTTCATGTGACTGAGGATTTAGTTTGAGGCTCTAAGAACCTGCTCATTGTCACATGTACGAAGCTGCCTTTATACACATAAGGATTTTATTTATCATTTAATAACTTTTTAAATTAGCAAATATACACGTAACTTTAGGGGTATTTTGTGAAATGACATGGAAAAGCAGTTCTGACAAAAAAGGATAAAAATCCACACACTTAGGGTGCCTTATTTAGTTTGTCAAAAACACTTGAGCTGTTGAGTGAATCTAAAGGAATTCAATGAATCTGCAAGTACATTCTCAGTCCGTTGAAAATGACTGCCAGTTCAAGGTTACTCCATAAAACTGAATCATGAGCAAAGATTACTTGGTGAAGACGAAAAAGGCAAAGAAATAAAACAAACAAGAAAACGGATATTAACAATTTAGAAATTAGAACAATATAAAAATGTTAACAGAGATTTATGCCAATAAAAAATATTTTTTTCTTATAGGGTCTTTCTTTGACCATCATTGGCATATCTATCTGTTCATTATGTAGAAAAATTATCTATTGACTTCAGTAGCACTATTTCAATTCATGCAGGCAACCATTTCCACTTGAAAAAAATCATAAATATCATTCATGAGTGTTTTCTTGCACCAATGGAATTGCAAACCTATTCCTTTCCCCATACATTTTTCACCCAAATTCCATTTTAAAGTATTACTATGAGCTAGCATTAAAATATGAATAAATTTAGTAGTTCATAAGCTTATGTGGTTATATTTTCTTTTACATATATTCTTATGAAAGAAACATTTGTCTTGTTGATTTTTCCTCATTTCTTGCCTTCCATTGGCATGTGAAGCACAAGATGCTTATAAGATTACAATTATCTACTCAGTAAGAAAGGTTATTTATCAAGTATAGAATTACTGAAAACATAAGGGTATTAGTCTCTTTCTCCCCTTTGTTTTCTATACATGTTTTTTCTGTTCCAGTTCTCTAGCTAGAACTGAGTTGCTGTCTAGACAACTGTAATGCCATCACATCTTTGCACAGATAGTAAGATTAACTATTGATTTGGCTTATATACAAAAATCCAAATTGTAAATGCAAACTGAGTTTGCCAAAAGGAGATGGTGCCAGATTAAGCTCATATATTTTAATATTAAACTAGATATTTTTCAAGATAAAGGGAATAAAGTAAGTTTATTGTAAGTTTATGTCTTATACTTACTGTATTGCAAGTCTATTACATAGCAATTGTGCTGAAATTTCTGTGCTCACACTTTAGTAATCATCCGAAATGATATCATTTGGAAAACTATTAGTTTAGCTGTGGAATGTAAATATTAATGGAGGAATGGTGAAGTGTACCAAGTGATCAGGTACAAGCTAAAGAGTAGACACGAAGAGAGCAAGCTAAAGGAAGACTGCCAGTGAGAGTTTCTGATATTGGTCATGGGAACAATGTCAGTTAATATTTCCATTTGTGACTTTGGAAAATAAGTAGAAATGTGAAATTCACTGGTGACAATGATATTGAGAAGACATTGTCAATAGATGGAATGTCATATCCAGAAAAAAAAACATACGAGTGGATGACCAGAATAAAAACATTTTCAAATTTAACAACGTAAAATACACAGGACCACATGCATAATAAAAACAACCAACGACCTTTCTGTTACATGGAAGAAACCTCATTTTCATATAACCAAGCAGCAAGCTGAAATAATCAAATGGAAACCTAAATTCTGTCCTGAGAGGAATAACTCCATCTTCCTCTTTCCACCCAAGTACCCCATTAGACTACATCTCACTCCACTCCTTGGCACAGGACCACATAACCCTTTTGACCAGAGGTGCCTGTGCAGAGGTTATACAGGATATCCTTAGAGAGGGTATCCCAGGTGTAGTTAGACACTCCTGGAAGATGAAAAATAACAGATTAAATTTCCTTCATCTACAGGAGACCAAATTCTGGACTCTGATCTCCAAACTCGAAAGACAAGTATTGTTCAGCATTTCCTGCTGGCCAGCAATGCCTGTCCCCCTGCTCAAAACAGGAATTTTCATGAAATGAATTTACATTCACTGTTAATGTGCCAGCATATGTTTTGGGTATTCACATTGTTACAGGGAGGTACTGTGCTTCAAATGAGGAAGTAAATAATTGCTGAGACGGCACAGCTTCCTGAAGGGCTTTTCAACAGCAGTGCGTGGTTCTGCAAGTGCTCCTAGTCTGTTTCAAAGAAACCAGACCAGGTGAGGGTGAAAAGAAGGAAGCGTTTTAAGTTAATATCTTTCTCTTGCATGAGATGGACTCAAAAGCTCAGAAAGGCCATAGTTTCACACTGCAGAAGCTTTGGGAATAACTGAAGTTTACAGCATTTCTGCCTCGCCATTCAATCCTAGTCCTGCCCTGTGGCTTGTTGCTCATTTGTATTGCAGGACTGTTTGTAACCCAGTTCATTTCCATGATCTGGTTCACACTGCTGTATTGATCTGGATTATAAACAACCCTTCAATACATGTAAAATAAAAACTGTGCTTTTGTTTGTAATCTGGGTCTGGTTTGTGATGAGTTCAGAGCAAAACTTCACAAGCAGTTGAGCTGGCACAACAGAAGGCATAGACTGCTATGACATGGAAGCAGGAACATTTTACAACATCACAGAACGGCTGAGGTTGGGAGGGGCATCTGGAGGTCACCTGGTCCATCCCCCTACTTAAGCAGGGCCACCTAGAGCCAGTTTCCCAGGACCAAATGGATTTTGACTGTCTCCAAGGATAGAGTCTCCACAGTCTCTCTGGGCAACCAGTTCCAGTGCTCAATCACCCCCCCAGTAAAAAATTCTAAGCTTCGCTGTCATTAAATATTTTGTGTGAAGACAGGCTGCTCTAAATTAGATCTAAGAAGCCATTTTAAAAGTTCATGGCTGGCTCCCAGCTCAGGTCTTACAGTCAGGGAATTCAAGCTGCTGTGTCTGTGGTCTGCCTGGCTGCATCTATACCAGTCAATTCTAGAATGCTTTGGAATGCTTCAGGGCATGGGAACGTGATGGTACTTGCCAGTCTACTCTCAGCACACTCCCTAAAAAAATCATGGCCTGTTTCAACCGTGGATGTCCCTCAACAACTCCCTGGCACGGTCTGTCAGTCGGAGCAGCTCAAGAGAATACCCAAGGGGCAGTTTGCCTTCAGCAGCTCCAGTCTTGGCAATTTCTTAGTGTAGACGCCAGCCGTTCTGTGAATGATCTCAGTGCCTTCAGTATTCTCAGGCACGTTTAGTTGGCTGGTATATCAGTGGTCTGTGTCTGCAGGATATCTGAATGCGTGCTCAGCACTGTGACCTGAGCTTTAGTGCATCGAGCTGGTTTTACATGATCTTGACTCCAGGCTCAGTGTGCAATGTGTGTTAGGGCGATGGGGCAGGCAAGAATGCCCAAACTGCCTCTTTGCTTCTTGTCTTGGTTTCCCGGGTATGTTTTCATTAACTCTTTCCTTTTAGAACTTGCCCAGAACTAGGGTTCTGTTTGTGAATTTGCCTTTGTGAATATTATCCCTCTGGGCATGAAAATCAATTTCATTTAATTTTTTTAATTGCCTACATCAGAGCAGATAATGTTGTGACTCAGGCACATGATAAATGAACAAATCAGCTTGCTTAATTTAAGCTGAAGTACAACTTTTCAATGTGTTTTTAGCCTTCAAATAATAGTCTACAGTTTATGATAAAAAAAGCTCTGAGCACCGATTTTTGATTGAAAACTGCAATTGCTATCTCTATTTCCAATGGATCTATTTCAGAGTGAGAGTGAGAAAATGGACTTTTTGAAACCTCAGTATTTTTTTTTATTTTCACCTGCATTTGAGACCTCCTGCTGGCCTACTTCTCTGTGTTTTTCTCAATTTATATTCATTGTAAAACTGATTTTTGGCGAAAATCAATCACTAGGTTTGGAATGCTGATGAATTTCTGATCTTTAGCTGTATGCCTCTTTAGCACAGTTATCTTTATGCTATAAATATATATAACTCAAGAATGTACATTAGTAAAATAAGGTGCTTCTGTTTTAATAAAATGAGGACAGCTGCATTTATTGCTCTCGCAAGATCTGCAGGACACTATAAAGAGTTTGAAGTTGTAGTACCGTAACATAAAAGTGTTGTTTTATGAAGATCTAAATAACAATAAAACAAGATCTATATTAAAATAATGTTTATATTTAGAAAATTCACTTTGTACTCCTGTTAGCATTGTTGTTCGATTGAATGTGCAAATGGTTAATTATATAAATCTGTTACATCGTAACCTACTGAAGCAAGAAATGACAGCCCTCACCTTCTTTTTTATTCATGTGTTGCAGCTGCCTTTGTACCACACACATTTTGGAAACTTTTTCCTGAGACCCTATATTATTTTGCTGTATTTTTAAGCTTCTCTGAATATGTTGTGTTCTTTACACTTTTCATCATGTGCTCTGAGTTCCAAAATAAATGAAATTCTCCCAGTTTTCTCTTTCCACTAACTTATTCTATTCAGCCAATTGTTATATGATAACTTCCAATGTGGTGATTCAACGAGAGACATACAGATACCAGACTACTGTCTATTCTTAGTGAAATTAGCTATTGATTGTGGTTGGCTTTCTCCTTTATTTCTCTTTCTTATGGCAGTAGCAAGGAAATGTAAGATGCATATTTATTGACTGGCTGATTATAGGCTTGTGTGTAGCACTTTTGTTTTAAAATATTAGCTTTTCTAAAATTGTTTGTGCCTTGTACTGACAACTACATTAGTAAAGTAGGAACTATGCTTTTAAAAATGTGGGAAGTCCATGTATACAGTATTTTTACAACCAATACAGAAAATGTGGCATGATTTATAGAGCAAAGAATTGTACATTCATGAAAACTGAATTTAACAACCATGTATATTTCTTCAGATCATGTTCAAATCAGTTATTTTTTCTATGGGCTTAAATTCTTAGGAATGCCTTCCTTTTAAATGCATTTTATGCAGAGCAGAAGCAGTAGAGAGAAAACGCATTCTTTTTGAACAATTTTCAATACAAAATACAATGTTCATGAAAGGCTTAGAATTAGCATGTTTGAATGAAGATTTAAAATACTATAATAAAGATCATCCTTTGTGGTTCCATAAAAGAACAGCACACTTTCAAATGAATTTAAGGCTTATGGAATGCATAAAATTAACTGGTACAGAAGTGAAACTCTTATTTATTGTCAGTGACTGTGTACAGAAAGGCAGAGGCAGAACAGGAGCTCCCCTTGAAGCAGCAGGGTGTCTTATGTGTGATACGGAGAAAGATTTCCGAACATTTTATCTCTATATCTCTGCAGAATCAGCCAATGAGGCTATTGAATGTGCAGATAGGTAGTTCATATGGGTATGTAGCTATCAGAAATTCAAATGAGAACTGTGCTAGGAAATTAAGTCAATGGGCTGTCAAGCTGTCAAGCAAAACTTCATCAACTACTGACCTTTCCCTTTTGACCACTCTGCAGTTCCTGAATAAGAAAAGCTCTGTGGTCACTTCTATGTTGCCCAGATAACACAGTCATGCTACACAGGACAATAAAAACACATATCAGGCTAGGAAAACGTGCTAAAATGTCGCTGTAACTTCTTCAGATCCCCCAAAAGCCACAAACTGTTTCATTACTCTGCCAAAGATACAGCTTTTATTTCTGCAACTTTCAGTTCTTTGAGATCTGGTACATTTATGCTATTTCCCTCTATTTCTGATATTGCAGGTGGGTGGAGTAAAACATGCCGTATTATTTATGCTTTCCAGAAATGTTGAAATTACTTACCTGTTTACTAAATAGATAAGACTACTTTGGCTGTTTAGCTCTTAAAGGCCTAAGAAGAAGCAGAGAAGATATTCCCCTCCTTTCATCCAGACACATTCCTTCATGACAATAAAAACACCTGCTTGCCTGTCAAAGATAACACTGAAATATTTGCACTATTAAAAAGAAAACTCAGCATGAAGAAGAAATCAACTGCAGAGAAACATGTTGGGAAAAAAAAAAAGCAAAAGGACCAGTGATATAACTAAAGAAGTAAGCACTTGTTAAACCATGCTGACACCCTTTTGCTATACAAGACCAAATGACAGTGAATAGAGTAAAATGGGCTTGCATACCGAAACACTTTAATCAGACATATATGCCATTTTACAAATTTCGTGACTTCTCTGTCCCACAGGAAAGACAACACAGTCTCTCTGTGACTGTCAACGGGGTGCCACCAGCACTGGCCCTCACACTCTGGTTCTCGACACATGCGTGACTTTCCCACGTGGTTTATACTTACGGTTCTCTGTTCCTATAACTGAGTGACTCTCTTTTCTTATAGGGTTAATGGAAGTTCATATTCTAACACTATTGTCCACTAGCCCTACATTATGCTAATTGGTGCACTCCCGTAGAAATATCTGGCTGAACTGAGGTGTAGCTAAAGTTGTAGAAAGGTTATTTGGGTAGAGAAGACTCTAATGTCACAGGTCTCTTGAGGTATCTGAGGAAAAATCTGGTACTATATTCAGATAATATGCAGAATAGGAGAATATGGATAGGAAACACAGAAGTATAGAGCAAAACAGTATCTCAGTGTAATTGTTAATTCTCTTCTGTTAACAGATCATCTAAATATTTTGCATATATAATTAACAAAATATCATTTCAGAATAAATGTATATCTATTCACTTTTTTTTTTTTTAGGACTGCATTGGGTTGCCTGGTTTCACAGACCGTATACTAATATTTCTGCACAGGATTTCCCAGGCAGAAGTCTAGCAGCCCAGCTTTGGGATTAGTGCTTTTTTCTTTACTGCTTCCTATTCTGCCTTTTTTTTCTAGGAAGGTCACACTACCCATAAAATTAGTACAGTGAAGGGAGAGAAAGACACTGTATGATCTATGTTTGTCAGTTGAACAAGAGCAAGATACTAGTGAATAGGATTTTGGTAATAGAATAGTTTAAACACATACAGTTTACCTACCGAGGACACAGACGTTTTTAGGTTGTCTTGAGAAAAGGTAAAATGTGAGAAGTGGAACCCCCATTTTTCCAGTGCCAGTCTTTCAGCTTGTCTCCTCTCATGATTTAGCGAGGACACAGGGCTTTTAAGTTTCCATGATTCAAAGTCTGGATTCTTTCCTGAGGATAACAAGACTGAGGACTGCAAAAGGCTATAAAGATAGCTTAGATTGTAGGACTTTTGAGTGCTGGTAGATTTGAAATTAGGTTCTTGGGGTGAAAAGCACATTAGTAGACTCTACAGTCTACTTTTACACTGACTCAACTGAAATGTAAAAATATTGTACGTATGTTTTTTGCACGCATTGATAACAGTGGATCATGCCATACCCTGGAAACTTACTCTTTAAACAAGGTATTCAAAAACGTCAGTACAGCAAGTAGTCTTCACCAATTTTTATAGACAACTCTCCAAATACCTTAACTGAATTACTTTCATTAATAGAGTTTTAGAAGTATATGTTTTCAGAAGCTTTAAATACAGTTAATCTGCATCATCACTGTTAATCTGTCCAATGAGATAAGCATCAAGTACCAGCATGTCCTAAATAATCAAGAAGATTTTTTAGTATGATAAAGCTGAAGTAGAGAAACAAGCCATTCCCTTGAGATATGAAATAAAAGTCCTGAATTTCTGTTGCTAGTGTTGTATTCATGGCAATGAGGACTTCTCCTTACTCTAAACAAATGAATGGTTGGATTAAAACCATATTTTGGCTTTCCCTCTGAAGACTTAAAACATTTAGAAATATACGATTTTACGACTTCAGTTTCTTTCTCTACTTCATATCACAGCTTTAGCAAACCTTATTTTAGGTTATGAACATTAATTACTATCTGAGTTTTCGTCTGTTCCTCAGGGACCTCCACAATAACTTCTTGATTTTGTTATGCCAAAATTATAATATGCTACTGAAATAATTATTTTGTATTTGACTGTTTATCAACAGTACCCACAAGACTATATGCATTTTATTTTATATTTAGATGTAATTAGATACCAGGTAACAATTCTCGAAGACAGTGTATATTATTTTAGTATTCAGATAATTTCTGTATTGCATGTAGAAGTAAAAAACCCAGACGCTCAGCAAAGTTTTAATAAAAACAAGGTCAAAAGGTAAAAGGAGGGAGCTGCTGTATCAATGTATTTATACTGATAGCACCTATGCATTTTACCTATTTCTAGTTAGCTGGGACATTCTAACAGCATATCGCCTCAGATTTGTACGTGCACTGCTGTATTTCAGGGAAGTGTGTTGTAATATATTAACGTATTGATTATATGAGTTAAGAAGATTAAAATGGCATGTTTTGTCTTGTGCATATTTGTTAACATAACAATATGCAGTAGGCTACTTACTTATTATACTACTGTCATTTTTACCACAATAGTTAAGGATTTTGTCAAGATCTACATTATAATTCTGTATTTTCAGGGGCTTATAATTCATCAATAAAACTTTGCTCTGGGCATGAAAATTCTATGTTCAGGAACATATATTTTGGAACAAAAAGGGCACTGTAAAATCATAAATCATTTTACTGGGGGATTATTTTCCTTTTTTATTGTTTTTCAGAACAGCTGATAGTGCTAAAGATGTCATAGCAAAAGTGTCAGTCTATTTCCCCCCACACTTCCACCAATTTATACCAATATGCTAAAGAGAGCTGAATTACACTTTACATAAAACTCATATAATCCATTGCAGATGCATGTTGTCACCTCCACTCTTTTTGTTCCCTATAGGATACATATATTCACTTTCACTCTCGAGTTTCATGCACTAGAAATATTTTGCTAAGTTGTGTAACTTATAAAGAGTAAGAATGAGATCAATTCACAAGTGTTTGATTTGCCTGAGGTCAAACAACAGCTGTCAATTTATCAAAAAAACCCAAGCAGGCATGAAGAGTCAAGGAAGAAGTAGGAAGGGAATGTGAGATAAGAGGTGAAGCATCTGCATGCAACACGCAGGCAGGAGACTTCCAGGGAGGACACATTACAACAACTGAGCAGATGAGTGAGTTTCTGCAGTGATTGTCTGAAGCTAAGGCAGAAGCAAACCAAGCTGTAGTGGATAAATAGGAATGATGATCAAGTAGTTTCCATGATTAGCATACTTAAATATTACTTAGATACTTGCAGAGGATTTTGAATAGCATGTTTCATTAAATTGAATATGTAGATAAGTATTCATTCTTCTCAAATGAGACTTCATACAATAAAGTACAATATTAAATCAATGCTGGAGTATACATTCAGCTCATCAAAGACGTACAGTGCAGTCTATCTCACTTAGACACCACAGACTCCACATAGACTTTTATGTTTGACACAATCAGTACATAGAAGCAAACATTTCTAGGGCCCTAATTTGCATGTCTAATTTAGGGTGAGGTGACTATCATCTTAGAACAGGCATTCCTCTTTGCTGACTATAAAGGAAGCCTAGGATAATGAACTCAGATGTAAACACTGTAGGTAACTCAAGCTTGGTCAGAAGACACCCACTTACGGACGTTGTAATAAAGAGAGCACATTATCTGTCATGCCTCTTGCTGTCATAACTACCCCATCATGTATTTAAATTAATGAGTTTTAGAAGCACAGAATTATGGATTTTTCACCTGAGCCAGGGTATCTTCAAAGACCTATTCCATCCAGGTCTCACTCCCCAATTACTTTTTTGGGGTGTAAAAGAGATATACTACTACTCTTTGCTGGGGCTTTCTTCAGTTGATTGACTTCCAGGCTCCTGCTGAAAAGCACTTTCCAAAAGTATGTCTATATTGCCAGTCATCCTTAAGACACCTGTAAGCCCAGAGTCATTGGTTCTCCCTTCTAGTAACTGTCCCCTTTGTCCCAGTGCAAGCTTGGCCACCAGCTCTGCCCTCCGTAGAACTCCCCCAGCCACAGCAGGCTCCAACCAAGAGATTGGCACCAGGAAAATCCTACCTCCTTCCCCTTTCTCACCTCCTCTCTTTCTGATGGGAGGATCATGCCATTATGCCTTTCAGTTTTTCTTCTTGTGTTTCACACCGGACATAAGGCAGGTTTGGCAATTGATTAACCATTAATTAGTTTTAGGGAGATATTTGTGGCCTTAAAATAAGCACGTTCTTTAGAAAAAAGCCAAAGAAGTGAAAGATTTGAGCAATGATCACTTTATGGGTAACACATATAGAAAATGTGACAGTGGCGGAGACCCTGTGATAACATGGAGCATGATCGGCAGCAAAATTAAATGAAAATTATATCTACCACAGTGCAAGAAAGAGTGTGCCATTTCAAGTGCCTTACTCCTGAGTCTCTAGCATGCCATTACTTCCTTTTTCCTTTCTCTGCATATACCAGTTGTGATGAAGAACCGAGACATATATACAAGGACAGAGCAGTGAAGAGTTTCACATGCGTTTGAAGTATGTGGTTGTTCAGACTATTTGTGTACTAACAACAGAAATGGCAATTGATCTTTTCATAGTCAGAGCCTAATGATCTTGGAGCGAGCAGATTCTAAGGATGGTGTTTAACACTGAAATTTGTAATATGGATTTTAGATTCACTGCAGTGACAATAAAAAGAGAAATGGATATTTAAAAAACATGAGCATACAATATGCAAATCAAAATATTTACCTTAGATTTCTTCTTTGATATGGCTATATAAATTAATTTCTACATAATTATTTTAAATAGAAAGTAAAACGCAGATGTGAAATTATGTGAGCTGCTAGCAAGGAAACAAACAAAGCTTCTGCATGAAAGGAATGATTGTGTTCCGAATTTTATAGCAGCATTAACTTCTGCAATTGTAGCAGGAAAAAAGAAGGAAGAAGGAAGAAAGAAAGAAAATGGAAAAGCAACCTGGTTAAATGTCATTTTTCTATTTTAAATCAGTATTGGCTGTCCATTTTATTTGAAGTATCAGTATAACTAAACATTTATTTTACTAAAGTAAAAGTAATCAATAATGGCTGGTGACAGAATACACTCATTTTCTTTTTTGTGGTTTCCCAAATTGATGTTGTTCTTTATATTAGAAATATAAAGAACATCTGTTTTGAATAATATCCACTGGTGTTTGAATGCCTCAAACTGAGGCAATTGAAGGGAGTGAATGTTCTCTTAACTTCAGAGCCTAAGTTGGTGCTGCAGCTAGATTCACTCATCAGACACACCTGCCTGTATAAACACAGAAGCATATCCACAAAATCAAATCTTTGTTGTGAAACCATAAATCTGTTCTTTGGAAAAAGCAGCAAAAAATCCACTCAACTATATGCAAGAGGTCTGATTATCCCATATAAAGACATAAAGACAGTAAGAAGATAAAAAATGATGCTCCAAATGATTTTTAAGAAAAGCATATAGCATACCCTGTCCTACCATTCATAGAATTGGACCTGATTGCAATTAGTTGATATAGTCAGAAATTCCTGTTCCCATTTATGTATGTTTAGAATATGTAAAACCACAACAGTTGGCTCCAGATCTGAAATTTATTTTAGTTTGGTAGTCATTGTAGAACGTAATGGTTTTAATAACAAACACTATCCTTATTTTTCACCATATCCCCTGCATTGATCTTGCTGATAATCCTAGCTAACCACAACCAGAACTGTGAAATATGTGGCCACAAATAATATCAACAGGTGTAATCTGAAGTATACATACAGAAAGCAAGTGAAAACTAGGACTGAAGTCTTGACTTATAGAAGAAAGCTAACACTTAAGTCCAGGGAGATAAAATTAGCTGATGAGGGGAAAATTCTGAAGCTATTCTCCTTTTTCTTCATAGTGCTTAGAGGCAAAACAAAACACTTTTGACCCTTGTGTTTTACAAATGAACAAGGAAAGAGCAATAAAATATCTTCCTCATCTCACATATTCCCACTTTATTGTAAATTATACTCTTTCTTGGGAAAAGTGGTAATTTGGGATTAGATCCATGATTTAAGCGTTGCAATGGGTAGCCTTGTACTGACTCTTTAAAGCATTTTGCTGCCTAGTGGAATCCCCCATCCCAGCTCCAGTTCTTGGCCTTTCCATAAATGTCTGCGGAAAATTAGGTCCACAGAAATAAGGTCCATAATAGAAATAGGAGCTAATTTGTAAAGGTAAGGTCCCTAAAAGACAGCAGGCAGCAAAAGGAGACACTGAGGTACCTAATAAGACACAGTGAAAACAGGGCTTGAACCCAGATAGTTCAGTCCAGATTACAGGATACTGTTCTGAGTGTTCCTGACACTGGCTGCTTATTCCAGCCTCTCTGACAGAACATGGCTGGAAGAAGAAGAGGTTTTTTTTCTGTCCTTCTTATTCTCATCCACGCGATACAGCAATAGCTTGTAATGAAATTGGTTTCCATCACTACTTCCTGTTGAAACTGTCCTTTTTTCCCCTATGAAATAAATGTGTTTGCATTGGATCAGCAAACGTAAACAGAACAACTTCCTTGCAGCGTGTAGCATACTCCTTTGAACAAAGAGACTAGGTGCCAGTAAATGATCACTACTCTATGTTAAGTATTCAGTAGAGCAGATAATCAAAGATTCTTTCCCTATCCACTAGCCTGTGAAGTCATGCTTAAATATTGAATACTGAACATGTAATCATTTTGTACTGAGCGGAATAGCTGAGCCAAAAGGGACTGGAGTGGTGTTCTTGCTTCACCAGGCTGCAGAACAGAAACAAACCTGGTGTTAACAACACTGGCATGGGTAGTGGGAGACAAAGATGGGATGGCTTTTTACATGGAACATCCCCAGAATCTGGAGAAGTGCCTTTCTTTACTGATAAAGCTGGAGTAAGCACCATATCCTTTTGTGACAGTAACGTTCTTTGTGTCAGCCAATAAGTGTGCTATGAATATCTACTGAACTTAGCCTAGCAGACAATGTGGAAAAAGGACCAAATAGCTTTTCATTACTGTCCATATATAGTTAGTTGGGATAATATCTAAAAGCAGTCCCTCCTCAGGGGGAGCTAAGGCATTCTACAATTATGGCTGTTGAATGTGAGTTTTTAAAATTACAGAATCACAGAATGGTTGAGGTTGGAAAGGACCTCTGGAGGTCATCTGGTCCAACTGCCCTGCTTAGGCAAGGCCACCTAAAGCCAGTTGCCTAGCAGGTTGCTCTAGTCACCTAGAGCAGATTCAGGCACCTAAACGAGTTTTCCAGATAGATTTAAGAGCTTATGTCCTTTTGTGGGTCAGTCCAACTGCATTCATCTTTTAAACATATGTCACATACCAGTTGAAATAACTGTCCTCCAATAAAAGGATCATTGAATTGTTCCCAAAGGCAAGAAATAAAGTTAATAAATGTAAATGAGTCATATAACAATTCAGAAATAACAAATACATAGAAATAATTTATTACTATTCCTTCATTTTCTTTCCCAATTCCATTTGATTTCTCTCATCCTAACAGATGACCTACCAATTTGAAGTTATTCTGGTGAAATACACATGAATCATTGATGAAAAACTGTTGTTGTGACATGAATTAAGCACTCATTGATAATTTGAAGATGAAATCTTTTGCTGTTCCCTCCATAGTCTTCTGTGTTTATGTACTCTCTCCTCCAAATGCTAGGGTCAGAGTTTTGAACTGATCTTTTGGCCAATGGATGTAGCCAATGCAGAGAACTGTCCAGGTGATTGACATGATCACAGCACCCGACCTGTTGTGAGTCTTTGAGGAGAATTCATCACAGGTTTTGTGCTGATGTTGAGTTTACCAGACAACTAAAAATGTGCTGAACGGTTACTGTGGGTAAGCTTGGAATAATACTGACAAATCACAGCACACCTTTTGTCCCAATGCCCTGGAACAATACCTGCTGCCTCCTTGCCTGTAGGCAGCCAGTCTCTGTGGCCATAGCTTCTACCTGGCTTTTGTTGGCTCTCCCAGTGACTGTGAGAAGTCTGTCCAGCTGTCCGCCCCTGCTGGGAACAGCTAATGCCTCAGCTAGATTGCAGGGACACAGAAGGACACAGGCATTTAATAATGATAATGATTGATAACACAGGTGATGGTAATAAAGTTACTAGTAATAACATTTTGAACAAGAGTGATCGTTATTTGAACATATAAAAAATCGTGGTGCTTGGACCATACCACAGCTGTCTTTGTTTCTCAAGTATTTCCATCCTTTGGCAGCTCTGTAAACCTCCTGTCCCTGACTTGTCTCTGATATGCACCACAGGCCAACCTGCTTGGCAGTTCTGCTATTTCTTTATGATCGGTTCAAAGTGTTTCTTCCTGCTGTTTTTTGCTCTTCTACTCACAAAACGTCCTTTTGTTG
Source organism: Burhinus bistriatus (assembly GCA_013397275.1). Taxonomy (NCBI): domain Eukaryota; kingdom Metazoa; phylum Chordata; class Aves; order Charadriiformes; family Burhinidae; genus Burhinus; species Burhinus bistriatus. The sequence continues at coordinate 29,157 of VYXH01002921.1, read as the reverse complement.
CCTGCACCTTTTATTATTCCTGATGAATGAATGCCCTGGTTCAATGCAGGGTTTCAAAGCTGAAAACTTGCCTTCAGCTGATGGAATTAATGTGTTTTATTTTGCTATCTCCATTCAGCGGGATTCACTATTCCAGTGGTTTTCCCTAGCTGGGAGGCAGCAAGGACTCTCAGTCTTAATATTCCTCTTTTCACCTGCTGCACTGCTTTGCTTTGCTTGCTTGCTTGCTTGCTTCCATCCTTCCTTAAGACAATTCCAGAGCATTTTTATCTCTGCAACTAGAGTTTCGTTAGTGGACTCTGGGATGTAACAGATTAGGGACAGAATTATGTCAGAGACAGTGAGACACTAACAGTACTTGAAGCATAGTACAAGAATTTAGACTTAGTGGAGCCTTGGAAATTCCCCTCATTCTTCTGTCTCTTCACAAGCTATGTCTCTCTTTATAAACGTTGTGTTGGTTTGGGGTTTTTTTTTGTTTGTTTTATTTGTTTGGGTTTTTTTCTCTTCCCTGAAACAACGGAGCTTTCTTTTGAAGACAACAGCTCAGTAACTCATTAGGTAGCATATATAATAGAAGGGAGAGTCAATATTAGCCGGGGGGGGGGGGGGGGGGGGGGAAAAAAAGACAATAAT
>VYXH01002921.1:1409-28496 GCA_013397275.1 Burhinus bistriatus | reverse complement strand
GGGGGGGAGAGAAAGAAAAGCAGATATTTTATAGTACAAACTACAAATAAAGGAGATAGAATCACCATTATAAGAAATTTTTACATCTAGACTTATTATAAGTATATCCCAGCTATTTAAAAAGAGATAAAGAAATATTTAAGTCCATGATGTAGGAGAAACTGGCATGTTCTCATTCAAGAATTTTCCACTGTTACTAGCTTGGAATTGTCAGGATCTACTAAATATGATCTGGTGGCTCAGAAAGCCCCTAAACTCAATTTTGTGTCTTTCAGTCTTTTAAATGTAGTAATTTGTCATATATCTTTAGAAGACAGAGTTTGTTTTTTGTTTTTTTTTTTTTTTTTCTTTTGGTGTGAGAACTGTAGGAGAAAGAAGCAGTTAAAATAGGTGAAAGGATATCCTGCAATATTAATTCAAAATTGTAATTTGAATGTACTTGCGGGTCCATTCAGACTGATACTCTCTCTTCATTTGTGGTGACTCCTAAAGAATGCAATTAAAGAGGCCGTAATATGCTTAATTGTGTTATAGTACAGCAGTAAGCATTTTACATCTGTTCCCATAGCAACAACAACACTGCAGAAACAAGTTGTTCGGGCTACAGTCTGTGTCACATCGGTATGGGGAAGCTCTCCCAGGCAGGGTAATAACTATAACTTTCAAGGTTTCAAAAGACATTGTTTAAAACTGTGCTACTAAACAATGACATTACTTAACAAGAGTCTTACGGTACTAAAGAAGGAAGAACTACAAATGAGAGATACACAGTTCTGTTTGTAAAAATAATTTCGTTTTTCTAGTGACATCCCTTTAAAGAAAAACAAAATAATTTTGCTGGCTATAGACACAGTAAAAGGTTTTAAAATACTGTTGAATTGTGGTCACCATCCTTTACCTGGAATTCTGTAATAAATCAGGAAAGTAGAAAACTGAAGACCACATTTTGGTTTTGTTAAAACAGCATTATGACTTGTGGCATTGCTAGAAATATTTTTCAGTATGTAACTGAACGTTTATTGGTGATTTGCTCTTAAAAGTTCAGGTTTCTGTAATGTACAAGATAAGAGAATAATCACTTTCCCTGTTAGATTCATTATGTGAACTGAGGTTCTATTGAATATTGAAATTCTTTCCTCAAAAATAAGCAGTTTATTATTGTCTTATCAAATGTTTCCACTATGTTGTATTAGAAGTGAACAGGAAAAGTGTTGTGTGAGGAAATAAAAAAAAGATAAACCTAAAAATGAAAAGAATATGAAAATATAAAGACCTTTTTCTGCTTTCTTTTGTGGAAATTCTTCACATTAAAACTGCAGGGATTAGTTGAACTACCTAATAGTTCAATAAAATGTACCAAATTAGAATACGTTATCTTAACACATTTGTTTCATGGTAACAAACACAATATTTAAGGATGCAAAATGGTTTCAGATATAACCTCTAATTTTCACACCTGCATAATATTCTAAATTGTCCCTTTCAGGGGAAACTTTCCGTATTGTTCTATGTCCAAGTTAGGGTTTTTTTGTTTGCAGGTTTTTTTAGGTTTAATGGTACTCCAGCTAGCTATCTTCAAGTCAAGGAAAAATACATGTTTGTCATTTTAAAAATATTAACTGTGTTTGTTTTAAAAGGCCTCTCCAGAAACAATTGAAATATGAAATAAGGAATTTATGGCTAAGTCCGGGAGAGATTTGAACTTATCCTGGCAACATAATTAGGCAGGTCAACTGACAGCCTTGGGACTTGGTCCATCCAGTAGGACGTTTTCATTAGGGCTCCTGCCTTTCTTGAGGAGATTAAAAAAAGTCACAGAGACAGCCAGTTGCTGTGATGGCAGGCAGCTGGGAGTTAGAGGTGTGCCTTTTAGAAAGCTACATATTTCAGGGTTGTAGCTGGGCTATATCAAGAAAAAAAAACCTGATTCTTAGGCAAATTACCATTTTTTCAGTTCCAGCTGATCAGCATAAGCATCTTTCTCTTCAATCTAGTGTGTACTTCAAATCCTGCTAAGTCACTGAAGGCCGCATCTTCAGAAAAGGACATTTAATTATGAGCTTTTGTTTAAATTTGGCCAATATTTTCTGGGCTTGAAGACCAGTGAAGCTTTATGACTTATCATGCTGTAATTATTTTCACTCAGATGATGAATTATAATGAAACAGGGAGACTTTTTTTTTTTTTTACACAGCACAAAAGAGTTCATATAAAGGCTATGTATAGATTGTCTCGACTAACAATCTAAAGATTGTTTAGACTAACTCTGCCTATCCTTTCTGCCATACTAAACACAGTGAACTTAAACATATCATCCCCAGAACAAGCACTCTGTTCTGAATTTGTGATAAATCCAGATTTGTCCATGACAATACACTGACTTTCCAACTCACCAGATGGTTACACTGATGTGGGGGTTGTGAATATGGGAAAAAGGAAAATAGACAGTTGCTCTGGTGGGAAGGCTGGAGAAAGATCATTGCAAAGACTAATGTTTGAACATCTGAATGCCAAATGCAATCCACAGCTCTGAGGTAAGTCTCTGGAGTCTCTATACAGTATACAGGGATGATGAGATTCCTGAGGAAAGGAGTCTGTGCCAGATGCTCCAGTATGCAGGGAACCACGTAAGCCACCTGGGTGTTCATGGTTCCCTGATTCAGTCCTGTTTCCTTTGACCAGATATGTATTTACATGTCATCCTTCAGGATCATCTTTCCATGGCTTTAACCATACCATCTGCCTAGCAATGCATCAGCTAATCTCATGAATGAGTCTTTTGCTCATTAATTTGTCTCTCTTATGGTCTTTTTCTCTTTTCTGCCCTCTTCCTCACAGAAGTTTATAACCTAACTGCTTTGTTCAAAAAGTTCCACCTTCCTGGCATTGCCCTGTATGCTTTAACAGACTGTCTTCCCTCTTTCTTGTTCTTGTCCATTGAAGCCTCCACTTACCTCTCTGTTTATCTACGCCGTGGTTTGCTGCCAGGCTCAGAACTGTTGCCCACAGTTTATCTCATTTTCTGGAGCTACAGTCTTCACGGCCTTGCTAAGTCCATTTCTTTCTTTCTCTATATGCTGGCTTTTGTCCTTTTTACATCTCATTTTGACAGCTCCCACCTTCAGGAGGATCCGTTACACTGATCATGAAGGATGGTCACAGATGTGCCTAGCTTACTTCCCACTTGCTGACTGTGGCTGGTGTTGGCCAAAATCTTTCTTTTTCTGGTGTAACTCTGTGATGGAAAGAACACACCATTGGAGATGTTGCTTTATGGTTGGGTCAGTCTCCATCCAGGAGGACAGAATCATTAAATGCTGCTTCTAATTACCACCAATGATTCCTGCACTGGCAATTTTTCAGAAGACATAGCAAAGCAGATTTTCATGATGAGTATAAAAAGCACTCTTCTGATGCAGAGCAGCCCCTCCACTAATGCCAAGCCTTCTGCTAAACCACAGAGTATTAAAGCTGTTAAGGACTATGATCTCCAGAATTTTTTAACATACATTAATTTTTGAAATGACTGAACTGCTCTGGCTAAGCTAAAAAAACCCCAAAAAACAAAATAATAAATTTGATCTGAGGCAGGTACTTGGGACATTAAAAAGACATCAGTCTAAAACGTACAAGTTTTATAAAGTTATAACGTAACTGAAAATGTGGCAGTCCAATGGGAATTCTTCAGAAATTATAAAAGTATATCGCGCAATCTGCTCCCTCTTTTACTCAGAAAACAAACAAACAAAAAAAGCCCCAACAATTTGCTAAGAACTTTGGGGCATTATAATAGCAGATGGGAAGGTGGGGAGAAACACCAGCTAATAACAGGGAATGGAGGAAAAATAATTTTATTTCACAAGAAAAGTAAAAGACTTCTAATTCTTATTGCAAGTTCACATTGTTAATGGTTAGTTGCAGGAGGAACTGTTGATAGGGTCAAGAGAGATTAATGACAGGAGAAAGATTAATGACAGGAGAAAACTGAAAGAAGTATATTCTTTGCCAGTCAATACAAGCTAAATCATTTGCAGAATAGGTGGGCCTGGTAAAAAAAGTTATTATGAAGCTTCATTTTCCCTTGGTTCTTAGAGAAACCAGCTACCTCAGTACGTTGCCATTGTCTGTGTAGTGAAGGTGAGATGAGATTCAGGAGAGTTTATGACTTAGTTTTTCAGCAGTAGTACTCAAAGTAAAAGGCAAGTAAAGGGCAAGAATTGAGCTCAGCATTTTCATTTTCCACATGGGACATTATATATTACATTTGCATTTTATATGTTGCATGCAATTTTCTGAGCGTTTCCCTTCTGACATTTATGCCATATGAGATGGTTGAGTATTTGTTCACTTGCATTACTGTTATCACTTTTAAATTATGGTAGATTCTTGCTGACAGGAAGATACAGACTTTAACATAAAGCGAGCACAGGCAAAAGAGAGAGGACGAGAGGAAGAATAGAGGAAAGAAAAGCAGAAGGAATAGGAGACATGAAAAGAGGGAGGGAGGAATGGAGATAACAGTTTTAGCAAACTTTCATTCCTTGTTTGTTCCCTAACTTTTTATGTAATGACAAGATACTTCAGAACTCTCCATCTTAGTTTCTTATCTTCAAATGGCAGTTAACATTACTTAAGTAACTTTCTCCACTGCTTTGGAAGTCTGAAATAAAGAGCAGCTTGTACAGGAAAAAGAAAAGAAAATATTTTTATATTTCTGCCAAAGAGCTTCTTTATATCCTTCCACTTGGAAAAAGCTGTTCCCTCTTAAGAAATAGTAGAAGGTTGTTGTGAGAGAAGTCAGAGACGTCTGTCTAGGATCCTTATGTTGCCTCAATTTTCTTTGCCTCAACTTTAGTCTCCCACAACCTCTGTTGTTTTTCTGACTCCATATATCTATGGAACTGTTCCTACCTAGACTTATTCTGGATTTCTTTCTTTCAGATTTCTGTGCATAGAAAGGTATGTCAGTAAGGTAATAAAACTGTCAATTCTAATATATTTTTGGTCATGTTCTTAGGAGGTATTAGAAAAAAAGGAGGGAGATGGCTTACTAAACCAAGAGTAGCTGCAGGTTTTTATAAGTCCACAGACTGGAGAGGGTGGCGTGAGTCACAGGGAGCGAAGTGGAGAGGAATGATGGTGCATGGAGGTGGCTCAGCTTGGTGAGAAGTGTCCTTGCTCCAGCAAGAGGAAAGGAGTTTCCACTCACTCTGCTCAGGTGCAGGAGTTTGTCAGAGACATTCACATGACAAACAACAAATCTTTTAATGAGTTTTCTTAATGTAGATTTTATTAGTAATAAAAACACTACAGTTTCATAGTTTGCTTCATTGCATTTTCAGAAATATTTGACACGTACATGCCTTGTTGATGTTCTGGTTCTTGGGAGTCCTGTGAGTTTCTATATTTGTTTGTACATTGGCAAAGATAAAATCCTCTTATTAAATTTCAAGACAAATGCTTAACTTCTGCTTTCATACTGTTTAAGATGAGTCTACATAATCTTCCAGAAAAGGCGGAGAAACACGTCCTGTGCTGGAAAGCTAAACTCTTCGCTAAACTCTTTTAAACATAAACAAACAAAAGCTGCCTGAGAATTCATTCTTAGGGTAACAAATGTCTATTTAAAATGTTTTCCATTTTAAAAATATTGCCTTCTTACTTCAGAACTAACAAAACTTCACTCCATCTTGCTAGGATTTGTTACTGATAACTCGATACTGGGCACTCAAGCTCCTAAATGCCATGTGTCATGTCCCTCCAAAATCTTGAAATTTAAATAATGAATGCATTTGGGGTTCTTTTTAATTCTCTCAATGTTGTGTGTTTATCTTCAGTATACTGGCTTTCTTTTTAAGGCTTTTCTCCACAGATATGAGGACTTACTTACAAAGTTTCGTTACAGAGGCTAAAAAGAACCTCGCTCTCACTGAGCACAATACTCTGTTTCTCTTGCTTTAGCAATACTTTTTTCTTGTAGCAAAAGGTTAAATGAGAAGAAGGATTTTCTAGATATGATTATAACTTACAAAGAGGAATTGTTTAAGACTGTCATTGTGGAGGGTAACTTCATTAAGACTTAGGTTGAAATAGCAGTCTTCCCAACTTCTAGGGCAGGAAAAAATGTAAAAAGGAGTAAAGAGTTCAATCAACTCAGAGAAGTAGAAGGGTATATTTTTGGGGACAGGAACCAAAAGGAAAAGAATTAAAGAGAGCCAGTACCTTTAAAGAAATAAAAGTAAGGGCATAATTACAAATTACCTCACTGCAGAGGAAAAATATGGAAACTACTAAGAGATCAGTTTGATTAAATCATGCACCCTCCATAGAACTCAGACATGAGAATGAAGAATATGGAACCTAGAACTAAGGTCAGGTTATTAAGGAAGAATTAAAAAGTGTGGCACAGATGTGTAGGGACAAAATTATAAAGAAAAATAGGTTGTAACGAGAACAAGGTGCAACTATTACAGGGCAAAAAAAGCATAATTCAATCATCCTACAAGGATCATAGTAGTCAGATGCAAATAAAGGACCAAGGAGAGGCTTGATCTAATACCAAACTACTAACCAATGATAGTTTTAAATGGTCTTTTTGTATCAGTCCTCACTAAAAAGATTTACTGCCACCATATACCAGCGACATTTTTCATATTAGTCACATATTAGCAACCAAGGGGTAAAAATGCAACCTTAAATAATGAAAAGAAACACTTAAAGGGTCTCAGAAAGGGTGATATATTTGTAGTGACATGGGTCTTGTTTAGATGCATAAGGTACTCTCAGAACTACTGGCATTCTCTAGAGAAGAGGAAGTCTCCAGACAACCGGAGAAACAAAACCTAGTACTTACATTTAATAGAGGAAACAACTGAGTAAATGCCAGTTCTGCTAAGAAGGGTATGGAATTACAGAGGGTCACCTGCTACACAATCAGCAATGTCCCTCTGCTCTACACTGCAAGGCAAAACAGGAGTACGGCCAGGAAAGTATATAAAGGTATATACATAATCCTTCTGCTCTGCTCAGCATCTTCCATTCTATATTCCATTGTTAGACACAGAGAACTGTGGGAGTGCCCAGAAGCAGTCTGCATAAAACAAAGCATGAAGGGCAAAGAAGTAGTTACTCAATTTAAGTGCTATCAATGGTGTCATATTTAATATTTGTACTTCTTTCATGCAAAGAAAATAGTTATGATTAATGCAAAAGCACTGTTTGATTGTTCCATATCATTATATATACATGTTAACAATGTTTCTTCTGGTAGCAAAACAGCTTAAAGGCAGGAAATTACTAATTAAATTATACAGTTTAATCCAAAGAAGAGGGAGAGAAATTTGGCGTCAGATTTATCTGGCTAAATACAGATGTTTACTGTGCAAACATCGACATTTCAGCTTGTTGTTTAGACTCCATAGTTTATGTAGACAAACAGGTTCTTCTTGTGCAAATTCAAGTCATCCAGATGTAGATGTCTAAAACAGAGCAGATAAACAGTGCCCTAGAAGTGTCTTTTTTTTCTCCATTGACCACAAGGGGAAGTTAGAATGAGCATCTCAGATATATATACATAGACATTGGAGTTATCAAAAGAGAAATGAGAGCATTTCAACCTTGGGTGTCACGGTGCCAAAGCACAGGAAAAACAGCAACAATATCATGTGAAAGACAAATGGGAAAAGCTTTATAGTTTAGAATGGGACAAAAGTTCGGCTAAAGATTTTGCTTTGTGCTCTTCCTGTTGTACCTGGAGAGGAAAAGACAAAAGAGTGGCCACAATATTCAGAGAAGAATGGCTTCTTCTTATACTCAAAATAGGTTATTCCAAACTAATTCAGATGAAGGAAGCATGGAAGCTTGCTTAGATAGTCCTGAATGATCTTCACTTGTCACACTGCAGTGTGTGGTTTTATAATTTTCTTTTTTTTTTTCACTGCACTAAGCTCTAAGTTGGGCCGTAAGGGAAGGAAAAGGATATCTGATTCTTAAGGGGTGTTGAGGGATAGTGCAACAGCAAGCTAAAAGCCAGGGCTTAGTGCGTATACTGTGCCATGGAAAGCACTTGCTTGCGTATTGCAAATCCTAAAAATTCTCTGAGGTTCTCTGACTGCCTGTGTCTACAATGAATCCCAAAAGTGCATTAGGGAGTGCACTCATTCCTTTTTCACTTCTCAGAAACCACAGTTCACTGAGAAATTTTTTTCCATGGTGCTTGAAGGGATTGCATCAATACCATTTACTGTACCAGAATGCACATTAAGAGAGTGCTCATGACCTCTGCCTTAAGAGGTGGCGAACAGTTAAGGGAAAAGGACAGACACTAAAACTTGCAGAATTCCCCACTACTCAGCAAACCTTTGCCTCCCTGACTTATGAAAAAGCAGACCGACCATCTAAATCATCACAAGAATTCCCTTACTTTCTCACTCAGCAGTCACAGAATGACTATTAAATACACCTCTGGGAAACTTAAGGTTTATTGATGCGTGCTTGATGTGCATTTTAAGTCCAGCTTGTGGTACATGTCCAGAATATTGAGTGACAGATGTGCTCTGCAAAAAGTCTTCAAGACCAAAGTTTAATTCTTAGGTGAAGGCTGTTAGGAGAGACAGAGGTTTGCTTTTCAGCCTGATCAACTAGAATCAACAGTAACATCTTGTCCATTAGGGGCCTGAAACCTACTCTGAGTAAAATGCATGTTGCAGTTTCCCATAGCCTTCTTTTGATGACTTTAAGTAAAAATGGAAGAAACCGTTTGGAAAGAATGGGAAGAGTCTTTTTCTTGTAATGCAGGCTTGCACCCATGAGTGACATATCACACTAGCTAAATATTTAGATAAACATAGAGGTATAAAGATTAAAAAGTGCTATAGAATTTGTATGTTTCTTTTGAGTTTTAGGTCAATATACTTCTTTGAGAATTAGGCATTGCTTTAATTGTACTGATTCCTAAGTGAGAGTACACACAACAAAAAGAACATTCATTAAGTGCTTTTCTATATTCAGAGGGCAATAAATTTATGGTCTGTGTGCCACATGATATCCCAACCTCAAGTGCCTAGCAGTGTCTGCCACTGCAAGGTTATTCTCCACACCAAAAGTATGCTTATGCATTGTAAGTGTGGCAGAAAGGTAACTGTTGTGCAAGACAAATGTAATTCTCTTTTTAATATGCATCATACACAGAAAATGATAACCAAAAAGGACTGAAAAAGAGCAGATAACAAAACTATTATTTGCAAGAATGTTAACAAGTGTCTCTTCCTTCCTGGTTTTTGTAACACTCATAAACACGGAGGAGCCTATGCTCATTCCGAAATGTTCAAGTCTGGGAAGGCTAAAGTTTCTTGGCCTCAAGTGCTGAAGCATTCAAAACAAGTTTAGTAAGGAAAACATGCTTGGATGCCAAAACCAGTGGCAATGCTGATCCACAGAGATTTGGTCTGCTGTGGGATGTTTTGTATTAGCCACAGATATATTCTGTTAGCAGTATATCATAGCTTTCCACTGTCTGCAGGCAAAATACAGACATACAGACACACAGTGTAACAGATAAACATCAAAAAGTAAAATAGCACAAAGCTCTAGCTTTTCTTTAACAGTTTTGCTAACCTCTTGCCTAACCTCTCCTGTCTTTAGTTAACTATCTTAAAAAGTATAAGGAAAAAAGAAACAAGTAGTAGACATCAAACTTGCTTAGCAGTAGAAGAGAGTACATAGACCTACCACTGTATTCTTTATTCCTGAAATTTCAAGTTGATGAAGTGCATCACAAGTTGGCACAGGCAATATATGAATGTTACCATTCTTCAACTCATACTAAAATTGGAACAGTTGTGACTAGTGTGTTGACCCTTTTGTGTCAATTGAGAAAGTAAGAGTTGAGTTGAAACAGATGACACTGATGAGTGTTGCTATGGGCACATTTGACAATAAGCATGTCGTAATGGCTCAAGTTCTCAAATGCCGTCAGTGGCATTTAAAGTTACAGGAGTTTACTGATCTGCTGGAGTAACAAGCAGAAACATTTCTGGATTTCCTCACCAGAGAAGTGAAAACAAAATCCTTAAGCATACGCGTCATTTTCACTGGTGTTCAGATGACACCAGGGCCAATTGTTGACAAGACAGTGAATGGAAAATAGCATGTTGAGTGAAATGTGAGGACGATCATAAGAACTTCAAGACATAAGACATAAGAACTTCAGGACATTGAGCTAATGGTGCACAGTGCCAGGCGTGTGTGGGTGGAAGTGGTATTTTATAGTATGTTTGAAGTGTTTTTCCATGTAAACCGTCTGAGTGCAAGAACTAAACAAATTTTGTAAGTCTGGCAAAAGATGGTATAAGGAAGTTCTGACACATAACAATGTTTGATGGTTGCTTCTGACTATTGGCATCTCTTCCATGGTTATGATGCCCTGAAATCACACAGTGACATTCTTTCAGGAGTGAGATTCCAAGGCCTCATTCTGCATCACCAGCTAACACTCCTAAATTAATTTTCAAGGGAATAAATAAATAAAGTATTCAATTGTTGAGACTGAAGAGGCAGTAGTTAGAAAAGCCAAAAGCTAGCAGTGCATGAAGTGTTAAAGGTATTCATTGTGCTCTGCTCAAAAAAAATGCTGAAAAAACTGTTTAACAAAGTTGTTGCCCATACCACAGCTTCAGAAATGGTAGTATTTTATGGTACTTTGGTTACTTATTTGGGAAGATGTAATTTCCTGAAGAATTATAGAATTCTGTTCTGGCTTTGGGCGCTATTCCAGGATGTATCTATAAGCTAAAATACTTATTTCCCTTCTTATTTTGTAAATAATCTTCGTCCTCTGATGACAGCTTTTTTTGAGTGACGTGCTATGGATTAAATACTTACCTGTTTCCTTGAGGGCTCCAAGAAAAGTGATTAGACTGAGCCAGTGCCAAAACAGTTAGAGCATATGGCAATATCAGAAGGTGTGTTCCTGTGTTTTTTTCTGGTAGGTCCTTTTGTTTACTGCTTAGCTGTAGTTGGAAAAATGCTTGCTGTCAGCTCTGTGTATTTCCTTGTTTCATTGGGTTACTTTCATTGGCTAGCACAATAAAGAACAGAGGCTTTCCACGGTGTTTGTAAAAAATGTGTTTATTATTTTCTCCAAAATGCAAGCACTCTTAGAAGAAAAAGTGGCAGCTAACTGGTGTTAAACTGCACCAAATTATCTCTCAATTAAGACTTAATTCAGTGTTACACATCAAAAAGGGGTCGCTCTAAATACAAGTTTATGAAAAAGAAAAGTTTAATTTCGTGCTTAAGCCTTTCATTAGACTCCCAATTTTCCTGCTTTTCTAACTTAATAATAACTTAATGAAAATAAATTTTAAAAAGTGTTTTACAGTATCCAGGTGGATTATTTACAATGATTATTTTCCATTTGGGTGGCTGACTTGGAAAAACTAACTACTTTTGCAGTTCCCAACCATAATCCACTTGATAAGTGACCAGGAGTTAGGGTGTGGGAGCAGACAGAAACAACGAATGGGCAGAGAATTGACTTCATTTCAGTTCTTGGCTTGGACATTGAGGCAAGTGGGACAAACACCACCATTTGAACTGATACAGGTAGTGCTAAATAACAACTGGAAAGCAGATTCTCCTAGGAGCTTTTTGCAGTGCATGTCAACATTAGCGTTATTGGCCCATCAGTCTTACAAGCAGTGTCACATTTTCTCATGCCCAACAGAGTTAGTGCTCACAAGCAGCTATAGCTCCCATAATAGTTGCTGCTATGGAGCAAGGGTGAAACAGAGAGAAAATTGGGCTTCAGAGACACTATACCTCCCAGATCACATTTACTTGCATTTTACAGGACAGAATCTAGTTCAGTGGGTACATTTGCAGTCATGCAGATGTGTTTCTGGCAGCTATAGGTTCTACAGAGCCTTTGAAAGTAGGGCTTATTATTTCATCGCTGCTGTCTGGAGATCTGGGTACTGAAGGAGTGAAGGGAAACAGGTATGGACCTAGCAATGGCATTTACAATAAGGCAGGAACATGATAGGACTGCAGCTGAAGGCAGAGACTGTTTAAAAGCTTGACTGATGAAAGTCAGTGAAATCTGGAGAGCTGACACTGAGATGTGACACCAGGAGCCAAAAGATGTCAGAAAAACTGAAAAAAGCAGTCAGGAATAGCTAAAAGATGTGGACATGAGAAGTTAACAACCTCTGAGAATGGGCAGTCAGGGGAATTCAGCAGATATTTGAAGATAAAAAGAAAAGCTGAGAGAACAAAACCCGTTGGGAATTTAAATATAGGCAGTACACTGGGGAGGGTGTTGAGCAGTGTGAGTAATTAAAATGTTGAATTTACATCTATAAAATCATTCTACATAAAATATTAATGAGGGCACAATTCTGGGTCCTTTACCTCTGATTGCCTAGAAATCAGTTGTCACTTACAGAAATCCTTCCATTGCTCTTTTTAAAGCAATGAATACAATTTTTAAAAGGAAATTTTAGGTGTGAATTGAATGCTATTTTCAGTTTTTAGTTGAATGTGATTCCAGTGCTATCTGTGGGCAATGTGCCAACAAAGATTCAGGGAAGCCTATTGATCACTTATAGAAAGGGGACCACACATTTATTACCTAATACTCAGTCTGGCATGTTTACACCTGCCATACAATTATTGCAAATGACAGACTGGGCTGGTTGTGATTTTTTTCACCTCAGTCATTGCTCTTAAAATAAAGCAATATTGTTAGCATGTCCACACTTCCTCTTTCTACCAGATCATTGTCTCTATTGCTTACTTTATTCATGTATGAGCTTCTAATACAAAAGTAACATCAACATAGGTTAAAAGGTAATTTTCAGCTGATGTACAATTACTTGACAAAAACTGTGCAAAAGCAATAATTATTTAAATTGGGGCTAATGCTGGTTACTCAGTGTTTATGAACATTACCTCCATTAGTAGAATATTTGTAAAAGTGAATAATGTTTTTTCAGTAAGGTACGTCTGCTCACAGGGAGATAGATAATCCCTCTGTATTGCATCAGATCATAGACTGTCATGTGGCTGTCTTAATACAGCAAGTAGATCAATTCAATCATTGCACAGCTTTTTTTTTCATACAACAAGGCCAATATGAATTAGATCAACAAGTTTTTAGAGCTCTACTGTAAATTTATTTTTTGATTATGATAATGATAGATTTAATTATTGTAATTCATGCATATACGTGCCGCCTGAAACCAGAGCTCTAATGTGCTAGACATCGCACAGATAAGAAACGTACAGCAAAAAGTAAAGACTGTTCATAGAAGGGGGCTGTATAAAAATTCACATTATCAACTGAAACTTCAAGCACGGCTGTAAGTTTCTTATAACTTCACCTCCTTGGTATCATCAAACTGATCCACTGAAGGTGGCCTCAGCAGCATGTCCTAAGAGCAGCTATGTCTAGCAGACTTTCATTAAAAGCCAAAAAATGGGTCAGGGTATAAAAACTACCTTCTACTTTTGTACTGCATAACCCTGAGTGGGTAAAGAGTAGGTATACCTGGAATGAGTCACAATACTTCTCATAAAATAGAATTTCACTACCATATTAAAGTCTGTATGATTATATTTGAACAGGAAGACAAAAAATCTCACTTTTGCCATTTCTTACCTTGTGAGTGCTTGTTTTGTTTTGTTTAAAATCTTCTGTATGTGTTTTGAAGGGATTTTTCCAGATTTTCAAAAGCAAAGTGCAAATAGATATTCCAATACATGTCATCTTATTAGCATCAACATACTCAGAGTCTTTAGGTCCTATATATGGACCTTCCTTGTTTGATCTTATGAAGTAACTGGAATTGGGAATAGGTTGTCATGCAGTAGGAAAAAGGGGAAACAGACTAGAAAACCATCTGGAAGATTACCTATACATATATATATATATTCAACATGGATTTGTCAAGAACAAATCATGTCAGACTAAACTAATTGATTCTTTCTATTCCAGGTTAACAGACTTACATGTATGAGAAATTGTAGTCTTTTGACAGTCTTCAGTGATATTCTAGTAAACAACCAAAGCAAACATTTTCTAGAAGAAACTGTTAAAGGTTGGAGTGAAACTGGTCAGAAAACTACATTTAAATAGAAGGTGTCAGTTTTTCACTGTCAAAGTGGAAAAGTTCAAAGGCAAAGGTATTCAGTTGCAAACAGAAAGGATGAGAGACAGCTGGCTAAGAAAAAGACCCAAGCTGTATCTTCACATGTGCTATTAATGTCATGTTCTTATGAGTAATATCATACAGAGCCATATAAATGAAAATACGACTTCTAAAATATATAAAAATCAGTAGACCCTTATCTGGAGTACCATGGGCACAGTACTTCAAGAAAGATTGGACCAATTTGAGTTCAGAGAACAACAGCAAGTGTGATAAAGGTCTCAAAAACATGACTCACCCAGACAGATTATTCCTTAGTATCTGTAACTAAGCAGAGTTACTGAAAGCAGAAAATAGTGAAACAGTCAATACAAGGTACTGAGATGGGGTGAAAGGAAAATCTCAGAGCATGTGAAATTTCTGACAATTTTAACAGTTGTTAAACCACTATAAAACATCTATGAGGAAATTACCATGTAATTGGTAACAACATTTGGAAAGTTCTTATGAGAACTTCCTCATTCCAAGTCCCTGCTCTCATGGTCTATATTTCTTACAGAAAAGTCTGGCCACATTTTTTCATGTCGAAGAAAAATAAATAAATTAAATTCAACCTGAGGCAGATACCTAGCATGAAAAAAACTCAAGTCAAACAATTTAAGTTTAGTAACCTTGTAAATAACTGAAAGCAAAGCCTTGTAATAGAAAGTGTTGAGCAATCTTAGTAGAAGGCACTCAATGTCATAAGCTCTACTTATAATAATTTTTCCTTACCGTAACTGTGTCCTATCCTTCAGCTCTCCAGCTGGAGGCTCATTTCACAGATATCTTTGTCATTCTGAATAAAGTTCAATGACAACAATTTCGTGAGAAAAGTGGGTGTTTATAAACAGAAGCTCAGGGAATAACCATGGTAAGAGGTTTCCTTTTTCATCTCTCTGGTGTTGTAAGAATATGATCTTTTTTTTTGAGGCCTCAAAAGATAAATGTTATCTTTTTTTTTTAAAGTTGAAAAGTCTACTATTTTCAAATGATGACACACTGCTGCACTCCTAAGAAGACAAAATTAACAATGAAGTGCCACTCTGACAAATGGGGAAAAGGAATTATTTCAGGTATTATACAAAGATTGCAGATGAATATGGTGAAGAAAATAAGCTATCTTCTCTTGTGCAACAGAATCTGTGCAGGGACAGCTAAAGCTGCCTGACTTTATTGCTCCACTTCACCTGGTGCTACAAAATAGAGAATCTGTACAACTGTGGAGTGGTTTGCTCCCCTTCTCTAGGTGGGGATTCAGGGGGAGCTTTGAGCTTTGTGTTCTTCTGAGCAATGGAAATAAGACCCCAAAATTTCTGGTAACATTTCTGTCTTCGCCAAATTGTGCTATTTGTCTTCTCGTTTGCTGTTCTGAAAAAAAGTTTTGTCTTGGTTGCAGTCCTGTTCTTGCCTTGCTCTGACCATTTTCACCTTTATAACCTGTACCTTATATAGTCCTAATGACGATAGTATAAGTATCTTACACGAAGATCAAATTGTAAAATGTATTTTTGACAACTTTCTGTTAAAACATAGACAATCAGATGATTCCTAAAAATATGTTGCAACTTTTACCAAGGTCAAAGTATAGTTTCTTACCATCACCTTCAATAAACTGTGTAATACTCTCTTCCCTACATATTGACTGCCATTCCTTCTTTCTTTTTTGTTGTTTTAAAATTCGGCCCATGTAAATATACAGTCTTGCAACTGCCAGAAATAATTGTGTCTTGTGTGGAAGGCACACAGCTCTAAGTTGTACATGAATATAAGGAATTTTAGTCCCTTTTTGGCACAAGGTTGTCTGCATCCAGCTCAAACATCTATGGGGAGCAGTCAGAAACCCAGCCTTTTCCTCAGGAATCCCAAAGGTGATGTTCTCACCTTAAGGCAAAGTTGACCTTAATAGGCTCAGAATAGCACCCATTTCCAGAAGTGATCCATGGAGATACTGTATTGTCTGAAATACCAGGTTAGAGCTGAGAATGATGTATTAAAATTGTTCATGTCCTTTAAGAAGGAAGGCAACAGAGCATGCTTTACAGAAAGTGTACTTCTGCCACTTAATCTTTCATATGGGGATTCTGTGTTAACAGAGATGTATTTTCTTCCCATCCTTCTAAATTATCTACATGAAATTACTGTGAGAACAAAAAATACCTAAAATCCTTATTAGCATATTTTCAGCTGTAAATTATGGCCACACTAATGTCAGTATCTTTAATATCTTTAATATCCTATTATTTTTTAAAGAGCATAAACTCTACACTTTTAACATGCTGCCCCTTTCTCTTAAAATAGTAAACTTCCTCAAGAATAATTGGAAGGTTTAAGAAGATGGTGGTGCCTATTTGGTGATACTGTTTCTATTTAAAGAAGGCTGAAGAAACGATCCTGAAAAATATTGTCTGTTTAACTTCTTAGATGCGATTTTTAAATTTTTTTTTTAAGATTTGCATCTTGGAGAGATTAGAAGATTAGACAGAGAATTATCATTGACTTATTGATGAATAAGGAGGCTTTGAACTTGGATGCCTCACCATCGAAAACTCTTTGACTTCTTTTGTTTGGTTTATAAACTTTGCTTGTGTAAAAGGAGCAAAATTGTTGCATACATGAAAGATGTACAAGGCACCTTGCCATTTGCCTTATCATTGGCATGCATGTATGAACACACACACATTTAGTCTGATGTATCTTGGCTCCATTTTATGTAAGTAATATACTATTCCAATGCTAATCTACTGAAATATTTTCTTAAAGTACCTTTTCCAGAAGGAAGGCCTGGTCATAAAACATGAGAATACTGAAGTGATTTCCTTTAACTAAGTATTGAAACTGTGTAAGTGGGTTATTGGTTGTTGGGATATTTAACGAAGGATTTTTTCTCTCAGTTTAGATTTTTTTTTGTGAACAGTGGCTTGTGAGATAAAAATATAAAAAGGCTAAGAAGATAAACATATAAAGAAGAAAGGAATATATATTTGTATTCCTGTAATCTCACCTGCGAAATAAATTGTTAACTGTAGATATCAGTCAGGCCTCTTTCTCTACACCAGCTTATGAATTTCAATACTTATTATGTAGTAAAAATGTTACAATTATACAGATTATTTTCTCATTTTGCCAGGCTCTCAGAAAGCATGGAAAAATTATGTGAAAGAAAAAGTCTTTAAAGCTAATGAAACAATAAGTTTGCATTTTTTTCCATTTTAACTTAAATATTGCTTAAAGTGTGCAATTTTTTAGTATCCTTATTGTTATATCTTGACTTTTCGCTTTTAAATTGCATTCATTTCATAAGTTGTGCTGATTTTCAGGGGTTTGCTTATTATACAGTTACTGTATTGACAATGGTTTATAGCCAAGATGCTGGTCACCTTTCAACAGTAGAGCTTACCAGGTCATGTAAAACACAGCTCCTCTTGTACCTCATAACATATCATCACATCATTAAAACCACGAAAGACCAAATGATTGGATGAAATCTATTCATATAACATACCCTGATTAAATTCTTAATTAAATCTGAACAAGCCAAGAAACTTGTGAGGACTGGAAAGCTTGTTGAAGAATTTGAGGCTGAGGCTTTAGTTCAGCATGTAGGTCAGTGCACAGATTCCAAATGGTCAGAACTTCCTCACTTCTTAGGGATATACCTACACTAGACCCTGAGGTATTTAGTCTTAATATACCTTGTTAGATACCTGAACTATGTATCTGTTTGGAGATAGCATTCTTCCTAGACTATCATACTCTTTTTCTCAAAGTACTGTTCTCGGTAGGTAAACCAGGTTCAAAATCTTGTAGTCAATCTGCAAGATATCCAATGAGCACATGGATAAGATCATTTACAGGTCTCTTGTTGACAGAGTTTCTCCTATAATACAAATAAACCATATGCAAGAAAACTAAAGTCTGACCGAAGGTTCCTGAGGACCATCTGAGACCATAGAATGAACTGCAACAAAGACAAAAATCCTTGACAAAATTCACCTTCTCCAAGCAGAAGGCACCTTTCTATAAAGGCGTGAGGGTTTTTGGTTGTTTGGGTTTTTTTTTTTTCTGTTGTGTTTTTTTGTTTCTTTGGTTTTTTTTTTCTTTTTACTGGAAATCCATAGCAACAAACTTACATAAAGCAATAATATTATTAGCCCAAATTAGCCATTTGTCTACCTGGAAAAAAAAAAAAAAAAAAAAAAAGAAGATAAATTTCAGATGATTTGTTAGTCATGTTGCAGTCCTACTGGAGAGTGTTCAACTGTTCTGATGAGTGCTATAAAGCCTGGGTAAAACAGAATAAGAACAGAACTTAACCACCTAAGAAAATAAGGTTAAATCCCATCAACTGCCACTAATATCTAGCAAGCGTTGTCAATAGCTCCCTTGTTACTTAGGTATCAAGCAATTAACACATGTCTATTGGACTCATAGGTTATCTAAAAGCCTGTCCTTGACAGTTTTACCCACAGTAGAGCCCTCAGTATTACTTGTTCATTTATGATCCTTTTCCCCTCCCCTATGGATCGTTTATGAGGACTGCAAACAAAAGAAGAACTCATATAGATGCACAGCGGAAGCAGCTTTTGAATATTTGATGCAGATAACCTTCTAGGGTATTGAAGTGGGTACTAGGAATTTAAAACTATAGCAAGATCCAGAGAATAGAATAGTGGTCAAGATGCTTATATATTTTCCCACTATTAACATTTTCAGTTGAGCTATAAAGTATATGTTGTTTGCAGGAACTGAAAGACCTTTGTATGGCTGTATATTTGTGAAATGCTCTTCTTAATGGGCAGTGAGACATTACAGTCTGTAAGCTGATATAAGTAGCTACTATTCTTGGACTGGAGTTCGGAACCACTGTTGTTGAACAACAGCAGGAATGAAATGTCATTTTTTTAACATTGCAGTTCTACAAATAAAAACCATAGGATTAATTTTCCAATATATAGCAAGAGTGGCAGGTGTGCAAAGAGGCACCCATAAAATGGAAATGAAGAGAAATAAAGGAACTTTACAAACTATACAAGAACTGGGATCCCCACATTAAGTAATTCACAAATATTCTTCACTTCTGGGGGCAGGGGGGGAAGTAAAAGAAAACAGGGCTTGGTTAATCTACTGCTGACATTGTGCTCTTCAGAAGAACTAACAATACTAAGATTTGGGAACATGGCTGATTGTTTTGCCTTGTGACACATACAGCATGGAGACAGCAAACTGTCAAAGGGATGAGGATTCTGGCTAACCAGTACACATCATTTTGGAAAGGTCAAAAACTATTGTATGTTATTTCTATCTAAAAATACCTAAAAGGCAAAATTTCAAATCACCAACAATTTTTAAGAAAACTTACATAGTTCTGAAGCATTTATTCCATATTTGAAGTATTGGCTTTACTTTTTGGAAAATAGATTATTGTTTCAGAGGTTTTTGTTTGATTATTTGCTTATCTTAAGAAATTTGTCCTTGGTGTATTGTCCTTTCGGTTCAAATTGCACTCAAGATACAAGGTTAGGCAATCTTTCTGACAGAAAGATTTATGGCTGTACAAAAAATGCCACAGCAGATATTAATTCTTAAAGTTCTTGCTGATAGGAAAGAAGGTAAATTAATCATACTTCTGTAATGCTGAAATTATGAAACTTTTCTTAAGGTGATCTTGTTGCAAATAACCATCAGCTGCTTATTCTCAAAATGCAAATTGACATTTTTTGTAGTTAAATGGTCATCATAATCACAATGTTATAAACAAACACGCATCAAAAGGAAAGAAGCACTCCAGCAAATCATACTAATAGCAGTCATTAAGGTTCATACAAAACTGACCTTTGGAAGATACAAAGCATTTCATAAATATTTGGAAAAGGTGGTGTAAAAAGTAAAAAATGCATATTTTTATGATCTGTGTTATAAGTCTATGTTGAAATCTATAGCTACTACTGTTAGCTAGTTTTATGTCTAGCACTATAAAATATATAATTATAATAAGTAAAATCTTTCTTGTCAAGTATAACTTGTCCAGTGTTATGAACAAATAATGTGTATTTCATCCATGTATCATAGCAATAATATTTGTACTTTTTTTCACAAACAGCTGTGGTCAAAGCAATCCTAAATGTAGCACTAATTGAATATTTATTTAATTGCTTTTGAAGAACTAGCATAAGATTCCCAACCCTCTAGATGAGAAAATATATACCCGTTATGTTTAGCAAAGAGTTGCCTGAAAAGATTGATTTTGCACCATGATTGACAAACTAGATTCTATTAAGTTGTGAGTTTTAGATTTGTCAAGGATGTTGAACCCTAGTCCCAGTGCCAGAAACTTTACCTTATTGATGTGCTTTCTGAATCAAGCAATAATGAAAAACATTGCCCCTCGTCCTATCACTACAGGCCCTGGTAAAAAGACTCTCTCCATCTTTCTTCTTTCCCCCTTTATATATTGAAAGGCTGCCATAAGGTCTCCTGAGATCCTTCTTTTCTCCAGGCTGAACAACCCCAGCTGCCTCAGCCTTTCTTGATAGGAGAGGTGTTCCATCCCTCTGATCATTTTTGTGGCCCCCCTCTGCACCCGCTTCAACAGGTCCATGTCTTGTACTGATTTATTAGTAAATCTTCTCAAGAGAAAGAAGCAAGAACCTATTTGTCTACTCACAGTAAAAGATGTTACCAAATATTCCAAAAGGTACATTTCACATGATCATGAATATTTTTAATAAACACACAGCCATATTCGGTTCATCACACTTATTGTACCCCATAGTATCAAAATGACTGTTTCTAATTGTTGGTAATAATCTGTCTTTGAAAAACTCATGTGCCTATGTCTGACTCTTGCATGGGTTGGATTTATAAATGTAATCACTTCAGAAGCAATAACTTTGGCCATAAGCAGGCCATTTCTGGCAAATGTTCAGATTACCAATAGCTGTGCAAATGTACTCACATTCAATAACACACGCTTGAGGACTGCTCTCCTAAGACCATAAAAATGACCAAACGTAGTAAAGTCACCATCTTGAAATTGGAAGGCTTTAATCAGGATCTCTAGAACCTAGCTTTTTCTGCTCAAGGCAGCAGACTTCAAACTGCTTTGCAGGAGTTTCT
Organism: Burhinus bistriatus; assembly: GCA_013397275.1. Lineage (NCBI taxonomy): Eukaryota > Metazoa > Chordata > Aves > Charadriiformes > Burhinidae > Burhinus > Burhinus bistriatus. The sequence goes on along the minus strand of VYXH01002921.1, from coordinate 7,188 downwards.
TGTGTTCATGACAAACAGAGAGTTTTATTGCTTGTACAGTCGCACCAGAGTTATAAGGAGAAATAATGATGGTATTTTTTAATCCTTGAATATTTCCAACAGCACAACTAGATTTCATAAATGAAATACAATCACACTGTCATCCCATCAAAGGATTAGGAAGGATGTCCTGTGGTTTAATGATTAAAATATGTTTTTATTTTCATAAATCAGCAAACTAGGATTCTCATTTTTTACCGTATTTTCTAAAATGCATCATACACTATAGAACTGCATATGCTATGCATAGTCTAAGTTTACATTATTAAATAAAAAGGCTGAGGTTGAGGCCAAGGCCAAATGTCACACCAAACGCTAGATGGGAACCACGGCAAGTGCACAGAACGTGAGCTCACACAGTGTTTTCTGGAGGGAACTCATCTTACATAGTGCTGAAGCAGCACTTCCTAAAATTTCTCCGATTTCCTCACTGTTGCGGGTTAACCCTGGCCTGCAGCTCAGCACCACCCGGCTGCTCGCTCACCCCTCTCCGCCCAGTGGGGTGTGGGAAAGAATCAGAAGGGCAGAAGTGAGAAAACTTCTGCTTTAAAGTAAGGACAGTTTAATAGGTAAACCAATGGAAAATAAGGAATTAGTTCACCACTCCCCGTCAGCAGGCAAGTGTTTAACTGTTTCCAGGAAAGCAGGGGTCCATCAGGAATAAAGGTTACTTGGGAAGACAAATGACATCACCCCGAACATCTCCCCTTCATCCTTCTTCCCTGCCGATTTTATTGCTGAGCATGACGTCACATGGTCTGGAATATCCCTTTGGTCAGCTGGGGTCAGCTGTCCCAGCTGTGCCCCCTCCCAAATTCTTGTGCACCCCCAGCGTGCTCGCTGGTGGGGCGGTGTAAGAAGCAGAAAAAAAAAAGGCCTTGGTGATGTGTAAGGACTGTTCAGCAACAGCTAAAACATCAGTGTGTTATCAACAATGGTTTTGATCACAAATCCAAAACATAGATTCATACAAGCTACCATGAAGAAAAGTAACTCTATCCCAGCCAAAACCAGTACACCTCATAGTATTGTGAAACAGTGTAAGAGTAGAAAGCAGTAGCCCAACAGTTTCCATAAACTGCTCCCTGACAGTGTGCTTGTGGTAAATGTTCATGCTGTTGTTATCATCTGCAGTTCCTTTTTCTTCATTAGTGTGGTCACATCACCTTTCCTTGCACTTTTTTGTACATGTAACAACCTTTGCAGGCTTCTACCTTGTGCTTTAGGTATTCTGTGTATATTTTGAATTATTATGCAAAGTTTTATAACTAAACAATTGTAATCTCCCTTATCTTGAAACCATTCCTATGCCAAATACTGTGTGAAAAAATAAAAAATAATATTTTCAGGGCCTTCAGAGTATGTAGTCTAGTCTGCTTTTTCACCACCAATGTTCAAATTTACAGATGCTGCTACTACTGCCAAGTCCTATATTAGGTGCACTTCACCCCACTGGAATCTATCATTTTATATTTTTTGCCCTTTACATGCATCATATGCACTTACAAAACATATCAGGATCTCTCTCTAAACCATTTTTTAACTTTTATGTTATCAACATTACTTTCTCATATGCTATAAATGCCATCATAGCTAGTGTCATTTTCTAGAATCTTAGCTATCACATACATCATTTTGCCTTGAAATTTCAGCAGATGCTAACACTGTATAATTTGCACTAATAGGGCCACATTTTAAAACATGAACTCTGGTAGCTGCAAAATCTGCAACTCTAGATGTGGAATATCTACATAAGCAATCGGATACCCCTCTGAAAATGGGTCTTGGGTGAATATTTGCAGATAAATCAGCATAAGTTGGGTGTAAATATTAAACATGGAATTCAATCTAAAAAAAAAATCTTGCTTACTGATGAGAAATAAGCTTGCAATTTCAGAACAGTTTATGTGAATGTCTTCCCCATGTGGAAGCACGGGCCATCTGTGGCTTAGGATCATAGCAAGAAAGAGACATCAGCTTCAAAGGATACTGACAGAGACTGGATTAGCACATTAGGGAAATCAATTCCACCCACCCCCGTCACATGCCAGACAATACAGCAGAAGTGGGAAGAGGGAGAAGGGACTCATCTGATGTGACAAAATTATAAACTTCTGTGGCAGCTTGACCCTGGCTGCATGCCAGGGGCCCACCAAGGTGTTCTTTCACTCCCTCAGCAGGACAGGGAGAGAAAATTAGATGGAAAAACTTGTGAGTTGAGATAAGGACAGGGAGATCACTCGCCAACCACCATCACAGGCAAAACAGACTCGACTTGCAGAAGATTAATTTATTTTATTCTCAATTAAAAAAAAAAAAAAAGTTTTCCCCCCACCCCACTCTTTCTTCCCATGCTCAATTTTACTCCTTTGTTCCCAATTCTTCTACCTCTTCCCCACTCTACTAGCAGTGCAGGGGAGATGTGGAATGGGGGTTGTGGTCAGTTCACAATGCTTTGTCTCTGCTGCTCCATCCTCCTCACACTCTTCCCCTGCTCCAGCGTGGGGTCCCTCCCATGGGATACAGTCCTTCACGAGCTGCTCCATCGTGGGTTCTTCCTACAGGCTGCAGTTCTTCAAGAACTGCTCCAGCACAAGTCCTTTCCACAGTGTACAATCCTTCAGGAACAGACTGGTCCAGCAAGGGTCCATGGGCCACAGTTCCTACCAGAAAACTTGCTTCATGTGTGCTCCTCTCCACGGACCACAGCTTTTCCCAGGCGCCTGCTCCTACATGGTCTCTCCATAAGCTGCAGCTTCCATTAAGGCACATCCTGCTCTGGTGTGGGGTTCTCCATGGGCTGCAGCAGGACAACCATTGTCTCTCCACAGGTTGCAGGGGATTCTCTGCTTTGGTGCCTGGAGCACTTTCTCCCCTCCTTCTTCACTGGCTTTGGTGTCCGCAAGGCTGTTTCTCTCACATTTTTCTCATTCCTATCTCTCACAGCTGCTGTGCAACATTTTTTATCCTTCTCAAATACATTTTCCCTGAGGTGCCACCAGCGTTGCTAATGGGTTCCGCTTTGGCAAGCAGCGGGTTGGTTTTGGAGCCAACTGGAACTGGCTCTGTCTGACATGGGGGCTGCTCCTGGTGTCTTCTTACAGAGGCCACTCCCGAGGCCCCCCCACTGCCAAAACCTTGCCACATAAATCCGATACATCTTCTAACTTCATCACACTGTGAACTAAGGAATTATTTCTGGTCAGATTCCTCGCAGCACAGATCCTTTATGCAACAGAAGCAAAGAGCAAGCTCTCGTTCTAACCCTTGATGAATTACCTCTCTTTCCACACGTAATTGTACAGTTGAAGGGTACAGTCCTCTATATCCTTATTCCTATGAACAGTTTTTCCTCTTTGCATTTCATCTCTGTACTCAGTGCACTCAGTAGGTATACTTGCATGCCCACAGACACTTGTAGAGTAAATGCTGGCCAATTTGAGCCCAGATACATTTCAGATATAAGATCACCATGAAATCCTCTTTTAAGCTCAGTGCAGTGAGAGCTTTATGCATAATAAACAATATCACAGAATCACAGAATCACAGGGGTTGGAAGAGACCTCTGGAGATCATCCAGTCCAACCCCCCTGCCAGAGCAGGGTCACCTAGAGCAGGTTGCACAGAATGGCGTCCAGGTAAGTTTTGAATGTCTCCAGACTCAGAGACTCCATCACCTCTCTGGGCAGCCTGTTCCAGTGCTCGGCCACCCTCAAAGTAAAGAAGTTCCTCCTCGTGTTCAGATGGAACTTCCTATGCTCGTTTGTTCCCGTTACCTCTTGTCCTATCCCTGGGCACCACTGCAAAAAGCCTGGTCCCATCCTTCCAGCACCCTCCCTTTAAGTATTTATAAGCATTGATAAGTTCCCCCCTTAGTCTTCTCTTCTCAATATAGTCGAACATATTTTTCTACTGAACTTCTAACTCACAGTTTTCCGTGCAAACTTTCCTAATATAATTCCTAATTGCTGGAAGACCAGATAAGCTGGAATTAAGTATGACATAAATATAAGCAGGAGGGGGGAGCAAGACAGTAGCCTAAAGCTTGTTCAGCTCTTGTAAAGAGAGGTGAAAACAATTTAACTTTGTTTCAGTACTGGTGTGGAAACTACTCTGGAATAGATGCTTCTCCAGCGTCTAATTAGAAAAGAAAAAATGGAAGCAATGAAGGTCACTGTTGAAAAGGCATGTTCTTATTGATAACAGTATAATTTGTAGTCGCTTTCAAACTAAAGTATGCTTAAATAGCTATTTAGAACATCCAAATAAACACTTTTAGAGTAAAAAGCCTTTCCTTCCTGCAGACACATTTCTCAGGGATGTCTTTAATGCTGACTGTTCTTCAGGGAATTCATGTTTAAACAGTTAGATAATTAACAATATGTCTAACTATCCCTGATTTTTGTTATGCTTAGCTTTTGATTTACTTTAATCCTTATCTTTGCTTCATGTCTGTATTTAATACCCTGCAAAACTCTCCTGAAATGCATTTCTACAAAATTGTATCTGGCCAAACATAGTAAGTACAAATATTTCTTTGAATTCAAAAGAATTTTTTCTTTTAACCATATTATGATTTTAAAATAAATATTTAAACAACTGTGTTTTTACTTGTATACATTCTTTTCCTGAACAGTTTTTTATACAAGTAAGTATACTTTTATACGAGCGTAAATATGTACTTTTCTTAGTGTTATCACTAGTTTTTCCATATCATCTGGTATTATAATTTTCCCTCATTTTATTAAGCGTCAGGAATAATACAACAATATATATATTAGAAATTAGACAGAACAAGACATGTGCAATACCGTTGGTTCAAAACAGATTATAAGCAGTAATATACTTCTTTAAACTACACAGATGTTGCTTGGACTCCTTATGAAATAAAACAACATATTTGTGAAACCAGGACTGGTTTTATACAAACATGTCTAAATTTATTGGACAATTTATTTTTAGTGAGTAAATAGTTTCTCTGCTGCAGTACTTGGCATGTAGCTCTTTAAATCAAAAGAGCTGAGAAAATGGAACTAATCCTCTAAGTATTTAAATAATTTTATTGCTCTAATTTTTGCTTTTTTCCTATCTTCAATTATTTACTGCACTGATGGTTTTGCTAGGTGGGGGTATTCACACAATTCAGTTTCAGTCGTGACTAACAAAGGGGCTCACTGAACAGCCAGTGGTCCTCTTATGAACAGATGGCAGAAACTGATGCCGTTAGCATCAGATCACCCATTAAACTCTGGTGAGACCGCAGGGGCTAATTCTACTTCCATCCCTGTAGAATATTACTTCTCAATGCACTGATTTAACTATGCATGAGAAAACTGAAAGCAACTGCAGGAGGAGGTGGCTTTTTTCCCTTCTTTGATCATTTGAGCTTCAGATATGCTAAGAGACTGTACCATCCACTGGTAAAAGTGGAAAATTCACTTGGATCTAAGAACTAAGAAGGAGAGCTGTACCTAGCGCTCTATTAAAGGTAATATATAAATACATCACCCATGCAGAGGAGAAAATTTTTGTTGTTAAACAGTATATTTGAAGACAGTTGAGCTCCTCTACGTATCTTCCGGTAGAGAAGACAGACCTATGGCTTTAGGTGGAAACATAAAACTGTGTTGTAGAGCTCACTGCCAAGGCCTGTGATTAGAAAATGAAATCATTGTTTGTTCACTTTTTCCAGACTTTTTTTTTTTTTTTTATTTTTTGCATGCCCCTCACCTTTGAGTTA
>VYXH01002920.1:0-45443 GCA_013397275.1 Burhinus bistriatus | reverse complement strand
AGGCCAGGGCAAGACAATCCCTCCCAAGTCTCAGTTACCGCCCCTTGAGGAATGCCCATGCATAGTGAGTATTTAACTCAAAAAGGGAAATTTTAACTCTAGGCTAGCCTCTCTTTCATCCACCTCTCCATTTATATGTTTGTGTGCATTAGCTTTATGGATGTGGATGCTTTTCCATTTTCCATGCACGTGTAGGAGTTAGAAGGGGTACCCGCTGACTCAATAAAGTCGTGCGATATTAAGAAATCTTCAATCTCAGCAGTTATAAACTGCGGTCTGTGCGTGTTTTGTGTAAGAGTGTGTGTGTGTGTGTGCTTATATCCTTTATATGTATACACATTAATCTGAGATCTGTGCTTTGCTGTCATACGTATATGTATTAGTTTGGGATACCTTATAGTAAATTAGTGTGAATCTCATCATCTTCGAATCTGTAATCAAGTTGCTCTTCATTTATTTAGTTAAATCACTTTGTAAATCTTTACATCAGTTAATGACTATGTACTGCTAAAACACAATCTCTTGATCTGCCTCAAATCACTAATAAAACTGAACTGCTGCTAAATCATAACTGTCTGATACTTCCATCCCATGACAGACATATAATCCTTGCAAAGTTGCTAACCCTTGTATCTGAGGGATAAGAGGAAACTCTTCTCAGTGTTCACACAGTTCTTTTCTTTATAAGCAGTAATTATTTGTCCATGGCCTAAAAAAAAAAAAAAAAAAGTCTGGGTTGAAGGCAGAAAGTTCAGTCTCATTTCTGCATGTAAGAAGTCCCTTTTACAGATGATTGAGTTCAGCCGTGTCTCGGGTGAATGTAACAATTGCTTAATAATGAGAAGCCTTAAATTGTATCCAGCTGATTCTGTAGGGGGATTTTGCAGGCAGGAAGAAGTTAATTATCCAAAGCTGGATCCAGATCAAGATTAGGTTTATTGGCTCACACACTGTAAGCCTGATAGCTGTAAAGTGGTAACTGACATACTTTTTGTGAGTATGTCCTATGTTCTGAGAAGGTACTTTTCCAGCCAGCTCAAGAAACAACTTTTTGCCTGCTCATTAATCAATTATGGTTTTCTTGAGAAAAGGAATGTGACCTAACATAATACTTCAACAGTTACTGAAAAAAAAAAAACCAAACTCAAAAACCAAAACCAAAACTAAGTAGAAGTTTTTCAGGTCATGATTTAAGATTTTTATATTCATATCATGGATGTTGGCTCTTAGATGAAAAAGTTTTGTTGGTAATAACCTTTGACTGTTGGTTTTTTTTTTTCCCCAAAGCTACTCAGAGTCAACGTGACCCGTATGTTTTCAGTGTTCTCATTGGTGGTAATGTGAAGTCATCTTGATGGTATGAATATATTGAAGAATCATAGCTAGATTTTCATCATATTAAGGGCTAGCTGATTTAATTCCTGAAGTGTGAAGTGAAACTTATTGATAAAATTCTAGACCAGCAAAGCTTACAAGTGTTTAATTATTGATTCTGTAGGGTAAAGATGTTTTCTGAGGAATTAAATCTTCAGCCACTATTAGAAAGTTAAGCATGAGTATGAGTGTGTATTAATCCTAATTCTGATTTTGTTTAAATCAGTAGGAATTTGCTGCTGACTTCACTAACAGTTGGACTGGACTCCCATTGTCAAATTCTGCAGGGTTCTGCTGACCTCTATTAACCCCTCTTGTTTATATGGAACCTAAGTAATCACTACCATGAATTTGTAATGATTTACAGGAAAATACTCAAGAATATGAATTGTCATAAGAATTATCATACTTCATCTTTAACTTACAACTTGACTTACACACCAGTTAAAAGATTTTAGAGGTTATAGCCCATACTTAAAGTGAAGTTGGTATCCCTTACTAAAGTAATGTTAGGGAGTATGAAACTCAGATTCATCAAAGTGTGGAAATAAACCTGTCACTGTGCTTTTAAGACAGGTTGCTGCTCAGAAATTTAAATAAAGAGAAAATACTTATTTGCAATTATAACAGGCACGACATTTTGAATTACCTGCAGACATATGGGATCATTGTGAAAGTATCTTGAACTAACAGAAACTATAAAATACTGCTATACAAAAGGGAATACAAAAGTGAAGTTGTTTCAAGATCCAGTGGTATCCTTTTTTTTTTTTCCCCCCGCTCCTTTGTTGTTAAAGTTACCTGAGGAGAAAAAGTGTTCCAAGATATATGAAGCCTGTATCTGGTAAGACAATCCTTACTTCAGCAGCAACCTTGTTATTCTATATGAGACTTTATACTGTTAATGCAATGTATCTGTGTTAAATGAGGTTGATCTATTATGTGCTAGTTTTGTAGAACTAATTTTTTGCAGATGATTCTAAAATGCAGACAAAAAATGATATCCCTCTGTCAGAATTCATTTTCTGCAAGGGAATTTCATCTGTTGTGTGCACAAAAAATGTAATGCCCAAATAATGTTTTGTGAAAGTTGTCCATGTGCAAATGAGGACTGAAAAGCAAAGTTTCCTCAGAAGAGCTTAATGTATAAAAGAAGAAGTAGAGGGAAATTCTGATCTCACCAAAGTTAAATTTTTGCCATTGTCTTTTACAAGGTCAGTTTTCATCTTCAGTTTTTCAAAAATAGGTAAGCAAGTGAGATCTAAATAAAAATGGAAAGTAAAGTTATGGTAACAGAGGTCTTCTACATTTTGAGCCTTTAACAGTACATTTTTTACAGTATGTATCTTTTCAGTTACTGTTGATTTTTTGAAACATTGCTGGTGGCACTAGTGTCAGTTCCTTTATGAAATGAAGCTCCCGTATATTCATGAAGTGAAATGGAAAAACAAGAAAACAGGGACAGGATGCTTACTGTTTGACTGAGTGACATGGACATAGTTTGAAAGGAAAGGAAACACAGCAAATCCACTTCCTATTTGAGTCAAACCCTAGTGCTAAAAAAAGAACTAGGGATAATAACAGCAAAGTAAGTTGTCTGAAAAGGGCCAGAAATTGTCAAGGTCAAAAGAAGGAAAAGGCAAGTAACAAGATTATTGCAGAGATACAGAGCACATTGTGGCTCTGTCAACCATATTTTGGGTAGTGTATAACTTTTAGCTTCTGCAAGAAAAAGAAAAAATATCTTTTATTATTTGCCTTACACAAAGAATGTTATAAATTGCTGAAAATAAGCTGCTTTAAGCAACAAATTGCTTTAAAACCCCACTGATTTTCCATGTATCAGTCTTCTGTATTTCTTGCACTAAAACCTCTGGGGTTTCTGTCAGTTTTTGATTACATTTGTAAAATGGGCATACAACTCACTCTGTTGTGAAAAACCAGCATATTTCTTTAATTATTTTTAATGTGTTATATTTCCTAGGTTACTTTTTTGAATTCTTGCCAATGATAGTACTTGCCTACTTTTATCTACCAAGTATCTAAAGACTTGAGGTGACTACAGTAGGTACAGCAAACGTTGTGTTCTCTAATGTTGGTATGGGAAATGCTTCCTAGCCCAAGAACTGATAACACAAGAACGAGATTTGATAGTTTTATCATCTTAGTCTAATGTTAGTTGTGGTATACTGGTACTGGAGTCAAACCCTGCACCGTTCCCCTCAGACAGAAGTTTGTTAAGGCTTTTCCTAGCAGCCTGTATTTCCTAGGCAACAATCAACTTTTAAGTGGGGTCTGACATGCATTTAAATGAAGGGTTTGCATTTGTGAGCCAGACTGTATAAATTTACCGACTCCAGACCTTTCAGAATCTGTAAAATTTTCAGATTTTTGGGACATCTGTTATTTTGCTAAGCCCAATCATCAAGCAAAGCCCTTTGTGTTCTCCACTAACCATGATTAACCATCTGGCAGCTATCTGTAGATTTAGTTTCCCAAACCATAATTTATTTCCAGTGCTAAGCCTAGGAGGATGACTAGGGGCCTCCATTGGCGTCTGCTTTTTTGTTATTTTAAAAAATTACTTCCAGTATTTCTGCCCAGTACTTAGCATCCTTATTTACTTTAGAGTATTTCCAGAAGATGGGGAGGAATGTTCCATTTTCCTCACATTCAGCACATTTCCAAAGAATGCTGATTTCTTTTTTGGGGCTGTAATGGAACAAGATACCACTGGAATAATACGTTTCATAAGGGGTTTCTTTGATGGTTGCACTTCTTTATGATCACAGAGATCTTTTAGATGCCACTGTTTATCATCTTACCTCATATTGCTTTGACTATGCCATAAAAGCAGAAGCATAGTCTGGAGAGCCAGTCTGCTCTGAAGACGCACTCCTAGTCTTCTCTACTGCCTCTTAGAGCTCTGCATTCGTGAAACCCATGCTAACTATGTCCAACAATTACAATTTAGAAAACAAACAACTGCTCCAGCTTACAGGAAGAGTAAAATAGTCCTCAATTCCAAGGTAATAAGAATTGTTAAAAAAGCAAAACAAAACAATGTTATCTGTTGTTTTTCTCCTGGTTTGGAAGAGTGCCAAATTTGCATGCTCTAAGGGCTTGTAGAAGCTTTAAATCGTAAAAACTGCTAGTGTACCTTTTTGGTACTGCTTTGTGTCAGTGACCTGGCTTCCACACCCTTTGCTGCAACATACAGGATTTATGTTCTAAATGTATGAATCAATACCATTGCAAGGCTGGAAAGCACAAACCTTCCATGCACTTAGCAGTGTTGTGAAACCAGTGAAGCTATGTTGAAGTTATGTTGACATTGAAGTGGTTTATTCTTAAGAGTGATGAGGGTGGTGCTGTACTTCACCTTTGTAATATAATGTCAGAAAGAAGAAAAACTGCTGCTTTCCACTGTACATGTTGTGGCCCACTCTCAAGTTATACCTAGGTAAGGTTATGTTAAGGAGTGTTCTCAGCAGCCAGGTTACTACATTTGCAGTGAAACAGTTCTGTTCCAAGCCTAGGAAGTAGAGATAACAAATAAAATAGAAACATTAATCTAAACTGTGTGGTTAAGTAACACTGGTCACAAGAAGTCTGCCTTCCCAGTTTTTTCATCAGCGGATTCATCCAGATCAGGTCTTATATCAGTTCTGAATACACTGAAGTCAGCATACTGTAGAAAGCATCTATGGTAAGAGAGGCTGTGGGTAGCGTAGCTACGTGATAGCCCTCTCTGTGTGTGCATAGAGAATTACTATGCAGGACACAGGATAGGCTCAAATAGCACTAGTGGGGAAAGTCCAAAGGATCATGGGGATAGGTCACAGTTTCTAATCTTTCCAGGCTGCAACACAGGCAGAAGCTGTTTCAGAGTGTATTCTGGAATAGAGCGTGCAAGGTCGTGCAGTCCTCAGGGAGCTCATGATTTGGCAGGTGAATTCCCCCTTCACAAACATGCTCATAGCATGTAGCTCCTGGCATCTTGCCTGTTTTTCTGGTTTGAAAAGGGAGGGGTGAATTTCCATGGATAAAAGTACCTCTGTCTACAGTTCACCTCAAATAGTTGTTGAACAGCTGCCACGCTTTCTACCTGGCCTTAAGCCTTAAACTCTGTGACAGAGAAACTTTTTGAATAAAAGCACCAGAGAACATAAAACATATATTTTTTGTGATTTTTTTATATGAACACTTGAACTACATTGGAAGTATTGTTCAGATACAAATTGTAGTTTGTCTTAAAGAAGACGAAAAATATTTTGGGAAAGAGATGTTTGTCTTTCCATTTTCACTTTCTACATTAAATCACTCAAAGTTTGTGGGTTCTGATTATAGTGTTTCCTCTTCTTGTAATGCTCTTCTCTGATACAAACACTCATGTAAGCATTGCTGCAAATGGGTCTGTCATGTATTTCTTTTTTCTTTTCACCTCAGGAGTGTAAATGAGTCTTAAAGAAGTTTTAAAATTGTAAAATTTTCAAGTATTTAGAAAAATGCTTAAAATGCTTTATAATACTAACAACACATCAAGAATTTGTACTAATATATCTTGAGGCTCTTGTGATATAAGACAAAAAGGGTTCTGAAAGCCCCGCGGCCCTTATCTGCTGGTATATTTTGCAGTCCAACAGCATCCCAGAGCTCTACAAATGTTATTTTAAAATTGACTGGAACATTTGAAGCTAAATCACTTCCTTGATTCTGACTGGTCCAATGTGCCTCTAGTGTGATTTCACACTAGCATATGCTAGAATCCAAGCAGCTGTATTTTTCAACAGGCCTTGTTGTATCTGTCCTACACCAAATGCAATCTTCCATTTTAGAGAATATGTTTAAACCTCTGGCTTCTAAAAATAGTAATGGGAATGAGGTAAGGGGTAAGAGATGCTATGTAGGAGGATTACAGAGCACTCTGTGTAGAAGATCCTTTGAAAGAGTGAAGCTATGTGGCTGTTGAAAGAACATGGATTTCTTAGTTTATATACATTGGTGACATGTTTGGAGGAGCACAGGCTGTTATCATTAATTTAAAAATCGCTAATACTTTGAGAAAGCCTAAGGAATTATGCGTATGTGATGCTTATATGTTATCCACTGCCAAAATGCAGTCTCCTCTGGGATGGAAAAGGGCTTATCAGCACTACAAGGGTCGTATGTATCTGTGTTAATAGATCCATCGTGGCATTTCACAGCAAGAAAGGTGAAGTTGTATGCATGGTACCTAACTAGGAAAGTGCATATGTAATGTCTGTAAAACACTGATAAAACCCCACATTCTGATCAAATGTGAGAATATGACAATTTAAGCTTATAAAAATCAAATAGCAAGGATGTTAGTCTTTTTTGGAAGATCGTGCTGCATTGCAACAACAATATGAGGGGTTTCAGTCTATTTGAGAATTTAAAGGCCCCAAGAGAGTAGCGCTACAGCAAAAACAACCACGAGAGGTGTAAGAAAGAGAAAGCAGACCTTTCACACTTGCATGGTTTCATAAATGTGTAATTTAAAACACCATTTATTTAATTCCTAAATGTTGTATCACAGAGGTCACATAAAGAAAAACACAATGCGGAATGCAGTTCATGACTTTTATGATTTTCTTACCATAGTTCTATGGAGAAACAGGTGTATTTTACAACATGCTGTCAGCAAATGTTCCTTCTGATTCATGGATATCAGAAATGGATAGCTTAGCCTTCCTTTCTCCAAATAACATATCTTTCTTTTACAGCTGGAGGAACTGAAGCAAGCAGATAAAAGGAAAAACCACTCCCTGCTACTCTGTAAGCTTCATTTCCTGCTGAGCCATTTTGATAACCAAAGTGACTGACATTAATGGATAATGACATGAGAATACCACCATCTTCAGTCATTAACTGCAAATGGGCATCATATTTTCAATTTCAGAAAGCTACTAACAATACGTATGGCTGAATCAAGAAACTAACCAAGACATCTTTGCTGTATCACCTTGACCAAATTATTTCATTTCACCATTGCTGTTACTTTTGCTACTGTATGTTGTAGCCTTTTTATTTCAGTTCTAAATTTTGGGATTACAGGGTCTATTTCTTGTAATCTATTTGCACAGTAAGAAGCACAATGAGATTTAAATTTTCACTGGAATGTCCAGGTGCTACTTTGATATAAATAAATCAATTATAAACAGTTAAATAAGTAGTCACATCTTATGTATAACAGATGGACTTTAGTGCAATTAGAGTCTAATGGAACAAGAATGAATAGCAAAAGATTTGCCTGCAGCTTGGGAGAGGATGGATGCAGTCTGAGGCAATGCTGGCTTCTGCCACAAGCTGTATTTCCAGTTATGCTGACTGCACAGTGAAAGAATATTTTGCATAATGGAATTTGCATTTTTTTTGCTGTTTAAGCCAACCACACAAATCACACCCTAGATGGTTTCTCTTTTAAAAATCCCAGTACTGCTTACTGTCACGTGCCCTGCTGCTCAGTGACATTCCGCTCTCTCATAAACATATTGGTTACTTTCTTAAACTCTTGCTAGAGGCTATTAAGAGTACTTGCCAGTAAGATCTTAATTTAAATTGGACAAGTATTCCCAGAAAGTCAGAACTGTTAACACAGTCCTGGCACTACATGGCATAGCTGTATGGTGCTAAACAGTTCACATGCGTGTAGAACACATTCCTGAGGTGGTGCCTGAGCCAGCTGTGTTGGTGCTGGCCAGTATGAAAGGGTGGAGTGAAAATCAGTGTATGTGCACAGCAGAAGGTGGCCAGGAATCCACAAGAAAAGGGAGAGTCACTGTTAGGATGACAATGGCAAAAGAAGGAATAAGCTCCTCTGGCTCTGCCTGGAAGACAGGTTTCCATTTTTGAATGCAGAAACTGGACCTGCATTCTGGTGTTTGTTTCTTTGTATGTAGGAAGTATAACCCTGCAGATATTCTTGACAAATAGTCAGGGCAAGTCAGAGACCATGCTGCTGCCTCTCATGAGTATCATATTTCGATTTATTTGCTAGTCACTTAGGATCCAGTGGCAATAGTTGATTTCACAACTACTGTGAAAGCCTCCTTGAAGCTCTTGATTTAGCTCAAATCACATTGTGAGCTTCGCCTTGGAAACATGGCGTCTTGTGGTTGTGCCTCAGTTCCTTCCTTCCACCTTGGCAACAGCTTTCTAGAGTGTCTCTTTATGGGCACACGAGGCTCAGAGCTCAACATATCATCATCTTTCCTTCTATTTTGTTTCTATGCTGCTCTGTTGTGCTGAACCAGGCACTACCATTTCCTCTTTGCAGAGGGTTGGTGTGGCAAGTGTAAGCCTCAGGAAACAAGTTCTGATTTAAAAGTAATATATCTTACTAATCCTTTGAGAACGCCACTGAAATAAGTAAAGGTAACGTACCATTTTTATAAACAAAGCATACACAGCAGAAACGAACTGATATTGAGATAGCTGGTTTTGTTTTCCTAGAATTTCAACATTCAGCTGACACTCCTTTACCATTAAAAGCAAAACAAAAAAACCACCCAACCACCCCACATCACCAGGTATTCTTATTCAATATTTTCTTACTCACTGTACTGACAAGTCTACACACTCTGGGAGACCTGTCAGTTTAAAAATGACAGACTGACCAGTTTTAGTGCAAAAAAACCAGTGCCTGAACAAATACATGTCATTACACTGAGGTGGTACACCATACCCTGATGTAGTTAAACTAATTACAGCCATTTGATGTGACATGGCTGTTTGAGAGTTCATATAATGCGATGTGTTACCGTTTCCAATAATGCATCACATCACTGTGTGTTGATGGCATTGAGGAGTTAACACTGTTCATCCTGCCATGTGGATAACATTTCAACAGCTGGAGGATCAGTGCTGACTACTTTCAGGGATCTCCTGTAAACAGAAGAAAGGAATACTCCTCAGCAGAATTCAGACTCTTGAAGAAATCCAGATGGCTGCCAAATCAAAAATGTCACTAGGATGTTTTTTTCTCTAAAAATTCTCTTGAGCTATGACTTCTGTTATGAAAATATATTTAAAAATAGCTTGAGAGTCAGTTTCTCAGACTAACTCTAGGATTGAGGTTGTTGGTAGATGAGCTTGAAAGGAAGTAGTTCACACCTGTGGTGGCATTTCTTTGAAGGTTGCTTTGTTTAGAGAACATTTTGACACAGATCTCTGACATCTCTCAGCTTCAGGCAGCTGAGGAATTAACATTTTTCTTGAAGAATGTGTGGAATAGAAAAATCAGCTTGACTGTCAACGTAATACTGTTTCATAGTTAAATAATACAATGTGGTTATGCGTAGCAACCAACAGAAAAAAACCCCCAAACTATTGTGTGGAATGCAGAATATGTTGAGCTTTTGCAGATTGTAAACTTGCAGAAATGCATATGAATGTGAGAACTAGCTTAATGTTCTGACAGAGTTGAGAAGATGGGCCAGGAGATAAGTAACGCTTCTACTCATGTAATGGCATATTCAAAGAAAACCATAAACAAGTGAAGGTTAGTGCAGAGAGGAAAGTCTACAGGCTTTATTAACATTTTCAATTAGGATAATTTAAGTCATCACTTGAAACAGTTCATACTTGCTAGTTTGAACTGGCCCAACTGTTGAACTTAGTCCAACATTTGGGTTAGTAAACTAGGATTATGGACAACATAAATAAAAGATTTATGCTAATGTGGATTTTATTTCCATGGCTGCAGGTATCTAGGTGGCACGGTAATACAAGAAACTTTTCAGAGTAGACTGCTGGCTGAAGCAGAATGTGTCCGTAAGAACTGAACTCATCCTATAGCTTTCCAGTGACCTCCATGGTTTGGGTTGATGATTTTGGTTCAGCTCACAGTAGACAATTGTAAGGACTGTTAGCACTGGCCTTTTAAATCTTAAAGGCAAGTCAAAGAAAAGAACAAAGAAACTTGTGATTTAGATCTTACTGCAAGAATTTTCCATTTGTTACAAATGGAAAGCATGACAACCTCCCACTTCCTTAGCACTTTCTTATGGTTAACCTGTAAATACAGCTCTGCATTCCCAAGTGCTGGTCACCCACCATGTTGTTTGGGTGGAAATGATGTGCCAAGGTGCTTATCAAGCGATGCTGCCCAAGAAAGGTTGTGCTGACCGCGTACCGTATTTGGTGTTCCTCCATGGGCATTACTAGAGGGTAGCAGCATTTTGATTTCGATCAGCTAGAGGATGTGAAACAAAACTGTTCTCTGTGAGAATGGCTGCAGCTCTCCTTTGTGGTAACAGTCTTTGTTCAGTGACTACTGCAGAAAACCTGCGGTAGGTATTATATGATGATTTCAGTTAGAATTCACAAAACCTGTCAGGAGAGCAGCTGGAACTTGCTCTTTACATATTATCTTGTTTAATCTCTTTTCTGTTGTTTGGGATGGCATAGTGGTACTGTGACTCCAAAATCTCTGCTTGTTCTCTTCCATCCTCTAAGGAGATTGAGAAGACGAGAGGACAAGGAGGATCTAAGAGACAAAGCAAGAGCTAATCTCAGCTGACAGATAATTTATCCAATGCAGTTCTATGCCCTTCCCAGCCCAGACAGTAATCACACAACGTAGCTGACATGAAGAAGGTTGACAATTTTCCTGAAGATAAAGGCTCTTTCTCAGTCCTTTACTACTGCTCTGGGGCTGCGGTTCCTGGCCAAGATCCCCAGTGTCCTATGTGAACTGTCCATAGCTGTGGGTAATGTTGCTGTTCAGACTGCTAGTGATAGCACTGTGACTTCTACACACTCCCCAGCAGGAGCTTTGCAGCTAAGCTGGCCAAGGTGGCTTTTGGCCAAGAATAAGCATAGGCCAGTGGCCAGGATCAGCTGTCAGACTCTGACTGTCTGCACTGTGCCCTGAGGAGAGCCATTTATAATCTTTACTTCTCAGGCCTTAATTTGCTTCCTTCATTTCTCCACCTGATTGTCATAAATACTGAACACTCACAAGCAAGTTCCCGTAAGGAGGGAAAACAGAAGCCACATTTTGGAGGGTTAACACCCGCGCACTGAAGATAGCCCTCCAACCCCAGTTCTCAGAAGCCACTATTGGAAATTTAGTGTCTCACCTTTTTGCCTTAGTTTCTTCATATGTGGCATTGAGATAATATTATTTACTAGCCTACTGGGAAGGCTTCAGTCATGGAATGATTACTTTTTGTTAAGTGCTAGATTTCATTAGAACATATAAAAATATCCTCCAGTTTGCTACAAGATCTCTGTGGATATTGGTAACCAGGTGCTATCCTCACATAAAAGCTGAGAGGAGAATAAAACCTCTGTGAAAGCTGACTATCTTCCTGTTTACCACCTTGCCGCAGAGCACTAGAAGTGTGCAAAAACTGGTTCTTGCTTTTTGCCATTTAGATAAAGAGCTTGCCCTGGTTCCTGCCACAACTTTACAGTCTGTTTTTGACACTTGTCTGAGATGTGCTTATCTTATGTTTACAAAAATAACATTGAAAACTGATGTTGATAGATCTGACAGTATTGGTGTCAACTGAGATTTTCTTTGTGAAAAATAATTCAGAAAAGTATTTCTTGCTGTTGTGAACCATAGTCGTGACTTAGGACCTCACAATTACTGTAGTTAAGAAGGTGGTGTCTGGATTCTCAATGACTACTCCAAGTAAAGAAATAATATAGCTGAAAGACCTGACACATTGATTTTTGCATGTCTGAAACTAAGTAGTATGAGCTCTGCATCAGGAACAGTGTAGGAGAGAGACTTGAGCTGTGCTTTTGAAGTGCCTATAAGTGCGGCATTTCAGTAAGTGTACAGTAGGTATGTGTGTAAGAGTGAAAACAATAAAATCATGATGCAAATTCATTGGGCATAAAAAAACCCCAACAGAACAGAAGGAGGTAGAAGCACAGCAAGGGCACAGATTGCTCCTCGTGGCCTATGCCACCGACAAGTCATGACATCTCCGAGTGGAAACTTCCATGCATATTTATTATTATGACCCTTTTAGTGGGCATGATTTTGTGTCTCATGAAGAAACCTAAGCAATGGCAAGTCAGAAGCAGCTTTACCAACATATGTCTTGGAACCCACAATGAAAGTAAGACGGCATATTTATTTACGGGAAAATCAATCTTTTAAAAATATTTAGCTCAGAGAGAAAGACGGCAGGGACGATGAGAAACTTCAGATGGCTTCAGTCTGTACTTTCTAGGACATACGGAAAAAAATGCCCAAATCAACAATGGGAGGAAAATCTCTGTAAGATCACAACATAGTGAATTGTGGAAAAAACACTAGACACTGTAACAGGAGAGGCCAAAGCGCAAAAATATTTTTAGAGTTCCAAGTATTAGAATTTTCAAAAGCATCCAACCCCTTTCTGATGAATTCCCTGCACAGGATGTCCCTTTGGATCAACAGCTGGGGGTGAATGAACCTTTAAGAAGATCCAGACCTCCAGAACAGAAAAAAGCACATCTGTCTGGTGCTAGGAGTTGGACAGAATGGGAGGCAGAGCCTTCCTCTGGGTTAAGTCATCATTTAACAGTTTGGTTTAGCTGTTCTTAGTAATAAATCTCTGCCTTATTTCAAAGAGTCTACTACAAATAGTCACTTCAGAAACAGGACAGGATTGGCAAATTTAGAAACTGAAAATGCAGTCTTTACAACTATATATTTAGCATAGCATTTCTGGTTAGACCTTACATTTTTTCCTTCCTTGGATGGTATTTACCCTCAGCTTCTGTATACGAAAGAGACAGTCCCAGTTCTTTTCAATCACTTAAGTGCAGCCAACTATTCATGCACTGTGGGAAGGTGTCCCTTCATAGTTTTCACTGTATGTGCAAAGCTACTTTCAGCTCAGTTGACAAGCTGAAATCATAGCTGAAGTTTGTGGCACTCTTTGTAAGCAGGGGATCTGCTCCTCCTGCTCCTTCCTTTCAGTTGTCCTCTTACCAAACTAATCTTCCCGATGTAATCTTGATAGGGAAGGCTGTGACCGTGGGGTCTTTTGTAGTGGTGATGAGGGCTGCAGAGACATATTGGGAGGGCTGGACTGAGCCTTTTCTTAGTGCATGGATGTTGTTGTGGTTTGGGCCGGATTGGCCCAATCAGGTGGAACGACGGATGCTCTGTCTTTCCTCCTCCTGGCTGGAGTCNACTACAAACATGGGTCTTATCACTCTGAGAGCAAACAGTTTTCTGCACAACATGCTGTTAATTTCAGCAGTTAGAAGAGGCCTAGCTAAAAAGTAAAGTTAGTGAAGAAAATTGGTCGTGTTTTACCTCAAACCAGGACAGATGTGTTCAGACAGTTTCAGTCTGCTCCTGTGTGGTACAAGGAACTCCACCACATCCTTCTTCCAAAGGATGGGATCTCACATGCTGAGCACAGCAACGTGCACAAAAGTACAGGATGGCACATGTGCATAGAGTCAAGTACTCCTCTTGGACAAGTGTGAACACCCCCTTGACTCTGCAGGTTCTTCCTGGTGTTTGCAGAGCACCAGAAGGTCACACGGTTATGTCAAGTGCCCTAGAGCACCACAAACAGTGAGATGGGGAATGGAAAGTTACTGCAGGAGGCTGTAGCATGTAGGTGTCTGCAGACCTTACTAGGCTCAGTAGCAGCTGCAGAAGACAGGCCCTTGACAGCGTTGGCTGGAAGGGAGGGAAGACTTGGACTTTAGGATCCCGATGGGCCTGGAATTTATTTCTTGGCTTTGTGTCAACTTCCTCTCACCAAGTACTACTCACTGCCCTTTGGTTAGAGGTGGCTTTGATGCTGGACACCTGAAAACCTCTGGTCTAAACTGCCTCTGTCATAATATTGAGCTTTTCCACCAATAGGGACAGCACACGAAAA
Source organism: Burhinus bistriatus (assembly GCA_013397275.1). Lineage (NCBI taxonomy): Eukaryota > Metazoa > Chordata > Aves > Charadriiformes > Burhinidae > Burhinus > Burhinus bistriatus. Next base: position 31,197 of record VYXH01002920.1, on the reverse strand, counting down.
TCTTCGCTTTCTCTGAAACTAAGGAACATAGGAAAACCCCATGAAAATAATGAAAGCAAAATTCCACTTTTAAAATACAAAGGCAAATAATGTATACTTTCAATACTTCTGTCTTCTTCTAAATCATTATTATAATGCAGATGCAGAGTAACAGTTCTGATGGCTCATGATGACAGCGTGATCAGATGAGCTTCTATAGCCCTGTTAGAATTGTTTGAAAAGTTGCTATGCTTTATGGCCTGAAGTGGCGACTAGGATGCTTCTGGTGTTCCCCAGTGGAAAAACATATGAATTGTGCAGACTCCTCTTTGGTGATGATAGAAGAATGCAGTGTATTTGGGGTGAAGGGACAGAGATCTCCACCTTTGGCAGTGGTAGGGGTGTTTAAAATGTTTTATTAGGACTGAATTTTAGAGGACATAGCTTCCTCTTTAGGTATTTATGCAAGAAAATTAGCCTGCTCATCAGATACTCTGCTTATCAATAGAATAGCCTTTGAAAGATCCCCATAATACTGGAAGATCCATTGTTTTACATATGAACATTTTTCTCTGTTTTAAATAATGCACTAATGCTAACCTCCTGCACAGCTTACTGGAAGAGTGGACCATTCCATTTATATCAGAATAAGTAAATGGTCCACTGGAATAAAGGCTGTACCATTTTTAAAAGCATTTTCAAATTCTCTTCATAAGAATAATATATGGAATGTAGAACGTGTTCCAGTGAGGAAGTATATTCCGTTTTGGTCAGAAAATGTATCCTGTATGTATATGTATTTTCTTAGCTCTCTGTGCCAAGCCAAACTCCCCAGGCACCTAAGTACTGCAACACTCTATGAGTTAACGCTCAACTAGTGCCACAGAAGAATGTGCCAGAGATATTTAATCACTAGACAGAGGAAAAAAAAATCTCTGCCATGACCTACTGACCAGACATTTCTTGGCAATTGCTAATCAACTGTGTTAGCCTTTTATTGTCTCTCCTGCCATTATCTTCCAGGAAAGGTCTGAGCAAGAGGTCAGTGTAGCTTAAGTAGGTATTGGTTCATTTGTTATCTTTCATGCAGTCTGCGGCAGTCAACAGTCTGCTCTCCTCTGAAGGTGAAAGATTTCAACTTAATTTAACTTGTTTATTCACTGTAGAATTTGGCTATCAAACCCAAAAGACAAGAATAGTTCCTGGTGGGAACATTTCTGAGAATAATTCTACAGAAGAAACACATTAGAAAAGTGACCTGGATCTTAGTTCAGTTTACCGTGCATTTAAGACTGTCTCTGTTCAGGTAAATACTGTATTCTAGGCTTACCCTTGAACAGGCAATTAGCTTTGCATTCCTTTCCTGAAAAAGTCTATTTCCTGGGTTGGAGACCCAGGGACAGAAACATTCATTCCTAGAAAAAGATGAGGAAAAAAGAGGGAAATGATAGGAAAAAATCAGCTAGCAGATGTCTCCTGTCATGCAAACTGATTGTATAGGGAGGAGGCAGTGGTAATGTTTTTTTCTAGCTTCAAGTGACTGCATCTGAAATTTCCATTTTTGAAGGAATTTCATTTGAAAGACAGTGTTATCTTTGATCTGAAATTGTTCACTATTCAGCTTTGTCTGCCCACACTGCATTAACAAAGCACTGCTGAAGAGGAAGCCCAGAAAGCTGATTACCTCCTTTCTGGGAATAGAAGTGTCTAGCTTAAGGTGCGGGGGAATGTCTCTCCCTTTCTCTCTTGCTGTAATACTGGAAACATTTGAAATTTGTTCAAGCCTCTATGGGAAGCCAACACAGACTGCTCCAGTACCTTTGTCTCCAGCATGGAACCACAGCTGGCAAACAAATGGGCATCACGACAGCTTTTATATGATTGCCATTAGGCAGCCCAGGACTCTCCTGGTCCCTGGACAGGCAAGGTAACACAACAGGTGACAGAGGTTCACCTCCTCTCTCAAAGCCAGTAGTAGCAACAAGGATCCCCTTCTACTAAGGAAAAAATGGAGTTGCAGAATGTGACCTACCTCTTTTTGATAGCAAAAATCTTGGTTTTCTTACCCAATCAAAAGGTCTAGAGTGGCGATAGAGTTACAAATGTTTGACCTTGCTGTGCCATGTGGTCTTCTCTTCCTTCCACACACTGTACCTATTCCCAAGCAGTGTGTTAAACTAAAGATAATTAATCTCTGCCAGAGTGGTTACTTCGGGCTCTCACTCTAGGAATACAAATCTTATTCTTGTGATGTCTACACCGACACTTAGAGTTAACACACAGGCAATTCGCTGCCAGCCAGAGCTGTATGAATTGGGTTTCCCTTCTCCTCTGTGCAGTCTGCACCAAAACCATCTGCTCTGTACCAGTCTGCACTGAGCCTTGAATATTTCTGGGAACTGGCTTATGAACTGTCCTCTTGTGTGAGGCCACAGGGAGAGGTACAAAGGGGCTGGAGTCAGAATAGAGAATTTGGGGGCTGCAACTGGTGGAGTGCCAGGGCAGAGAAGCTTAGGGACTCTGGAGAGCAGACCAGCTCAGGCAGTGATCCTGTGGAGCAAATACCGGTCTGCTACACTGTAGGAGGGACTTTGGACTGGTCAGGTGTAAAGACAGAGCACGCCAGAATTGATTTTTCCTTTAACAGACCATGCTTCTGTCATGCTGTAGTTTTTCCGTTTAGCCTCAGGGCTAGGTTGCCGGTCAGGCCCAAGCACAAGAACTTTTTACTCTAATGGATTTCAGCAAGAAGCTAGAGGTTTACATCACTTTTTGAACTTGAGCTTTATACACCGACATTTGGATTAGATGTTTAAAAAGAAAATATCCTTTTATTTGTGTGTGAAAGTTCCCTCTTCCCTGTGTTGTGTCACAGCAGCTGTTGTTGTGCTCTGCTTTGTTTCTTTCTGGGACTGTCTGTGACAGCCACCAGCCATCCTTCTATTTACAGGCATTACCGCAAAGAAATTGGAAACTACAGCTACTGGGACATGATTATCTTCTCTTTCATGTCAGGTTTGTCTTTTACTGTGACACAGCAAAAGAAATGTTTGTACAGCTAATAAAACATTTATCTAGAGATAAACAGAAATGCCACGTCCTGTTTGAATCAGCTGCTGATGTAGAGGTAATGTAGGACAGGTTTACTAGCAATGGTGATACAGAACGGGTGACAAAAGGGGACTATGCCCTCCTCCCCGTGCCCACAGTAATGCCCACAGCCCCTCTGTAATCTGAAGCGGGGAAGCCTCCAGAGTAATAGCAGCAAGATTTAGGTAAGAATCCTGAAGCAAACAGAGGTTGATGTCTGTCAGCCTCTAGGAAAGGACAGTCTTGTGAAATGTTTAGTCAAAGGCTTATAGCACTTGCCAAGGCTCTTGACTGAACAGCAGTCTAGTTAGATTTCCGTCTTCAGTTTGGTGATCAAAGTGATGAAATAATGCCTAATAACTCAGGACCATGCAATCCTTGTTTTATGAAAATATCAATACACAATTGCATTTTTGTCACTAAGGAATAGGAAGAATTAAATGAAAGAGACATAAATCTGTCAGTGCAATGAACAGTTTTGAACAGTGTGTGCTGTAGCCCTGTCTGTCCCACGAGGCTTAGTGTTTCATTGTACTTTTTTAGCTTGTTGAATTCGCAAACCCCACAAACTTACAATGCAGAAAATACGTGAAAAACAAAGACCCAAAATCCCTTATTTGCTAAAACTGCCTTTTATTTTGAGCTCGTAATTTGAATCTTAAAAAGATATTTTTGATGGCACACAGCCTCAGAATCAGCACATTTGCATTTTACAAATTACAGAGGATCCCTGTCAATTTATGTTTCCCTAATTCTGACTTTTAAATCATGCAGAAAATCTTACTCTTTGTTCCTGTTTTCTGTGAAAGGCTTAACAGCACATTGCTGCAACAAGATTGCATGTTATGAGGATTCCATTCACAAAATAGATTTACAGCACATTAAATATTGATTTAGTAATTTCATCATAAATGAAAATCATAATGAAAATGCCTATATAAATACACAGTGCCACTTTTGTGATGTGCTACCCTTTCTTGTTTTTTCTTCATTTACACTCCAGTTCACAAGAGCATCATTAGTGCAAATCAATGAGATTTTACTGTACAGTTATCTTGTAACAAGCTCTTAGATATATTTCAGCTGATTGAGGCCAGCGTAATGAGTTAATTTTCAGCATCTGGTTTGGTGATAGATTTCTCAAGCTCTTCTGCAGGGTTAGATTTCTTCTGGCTTGGGATAGCAGGTAGGACACGGCTGGGTTTCAGAGGCGCTCCTGATAGACCAGGCAAGAGAGAACAGAGCAAATGACTCTGAGAATGTCCCCTTTTCTGGGATCTGGAGGTTGGGGCTGGTGGGAGAATAACTGCACCAGTCCTTAGGGAATTTAAAGGCAGGGACTTAAACTTCTTAGCACCCTGAGATGGTAGCTGAACTAGAGGAAAAAGAAAAAGAGATAAAGAGTGCACAGAAAGTGAAAAGCATGAAATTTTCACGAATGAGTTTGCTACTTTCTTTGAACTGTTGCTTGTTTGTTTTGTGTTGTGTGTATGCAAATCTGCATTTGAAAAACATAATCTAAATATGAGTAAAAAATCGCTAAGCCTGGCAGGGCTGAACTTCAACTGAAGAAAACAACTCCAGTGTTAAGCAATTTACATTGTGTTTGGTGATCAATAAGATTTGGTAAGTTCAAAGGTTTACTTTTGATAAGCAGAGAATCTATATTTTGTCTGAAGGAGACTTGGTCAGTTTGAAGAGATTTCCACAAGACATTTTTTCATCAAAAACCACAGGCTGACTGAAACAGAAATGTTCCATGGGAATACATTATTTTTAACAAAGTCTTTGTGGGAGGATGATGTATTACCTAGGGTAAATTCTGATCGAAATCTTAGGAAGATGAAACGGAATAACCTGGCACACAGTGTCTGGGTTGCTCTAGACACAGTCAATCATGAAGATGGGTCCACATGTGCTCTGCAAGTCACAGGCCACAAAAGTAGCACACTAAGACCCACACTGAAGCAGACGACCTACAGCTGTTGTATGTCTTGTGTGTGTCGGCAGTCTTGTATGAAACTGTGGATTTATATCATCCTTAATCTCCACCTCACACTCAGCAGCGTAACATTGTGCTTTGAAGTTGGTATAGTTCTTTATCTTCTCTAAATTGAAATACTCATGCTCCTTCATTCAGGCAACTCACTAATTTCCTGATTTTTTAAAAGGAGAATTCAAAACCTTAATTGTAGACCTATTTTTCTCTGCATTGGAATTTATTGTGAATTGCATTAGCTTATTTTCATTTAATTCTCCATTTTATGCATAAGCCCTTTGTATACAAACAGTTCAGGTTTTTCAGTTTAACAATTTGAAGAGTTTCCTACTGGAGTTAGAACCATCTCTATTTTGGCTACAGAATCTTCCTTGCAATTTTTCACATTAATTTTCCCTTGGTTGCATTCTCATTCCCTCTGTGATTTCCTTACATCTGCATCTGTTGTGGAGAATATATGAGAGGCTATTAACGTTTTCCTCTGAGATGTTTTAGCTTGAATTTCATCTTAGTAGTCATGGCAGCCTCCAGAAGGTTATTTGGATTCATCCTTTGAAACTAATCACAAACACTTCCTAGTGGTCAGGTATTAAAAAACAATCTCCGAGCCAACCACTTGTCCTCAGATTGGTATTGGGCTTGTATCCTGTTCTTTACATGCAGGAAGAATCCTGCTATAAACACTCTATTCAAAAGGTGACCATCTCAGCCTGTCATTATGATTCCATTTCCTAGTCAACCCCAATGAAAACCTGAGTGTCTGTGTTTGCATTTTTCCTGGCAGCCCCTTTGATTATTCTCTTCTCATAATCTCTGACAGAAAGCTTCCTGATGCAGGTTCAGGGAAATTGTACAGAAAACAGGAATGGAGAAGAGTATTCTCTCTTAAACCAATGAAAATCTTGTGTAATTCCAGAGGAACACCTGTAGTTAATCTAGATTTGGACTGTTTTAATAGAGCATAAACTGATAAATGAACTGATTTTTATTAGAAATAACAGACCACATAATCAACTGGTATGAACTGAGTAACTACTGCAGTCAATGCACCTGTGATAAGCTGGACCTTACAAGTCAATTTTGCTCTTAAAAAAAATCCCCAAACCAAACTAAACATTCAATACACTCGAGGAACTCATAGGTAGAATAGTGGATGGAGTTTCCTGAGGGCTGTAGAATAAAAAGACAAGAAAAGAGGACTTAAGGAATTTCAAGTCAGTTAATCTAACCAAAAAAAATCCTAAATACCTAAAATCCTGCCCACAGTTGGTGTTTCTCAGAAGTGAATATCTGAACCTATGAATTGTGCCTTCTCACTGCTCATCAAGAAACATCAAAAAGAATAACTGGGAAACTGGGAGAGTGGATGCAGGAGAAGTGAGATGTTATGTAGTTTAAATAAGGAAGGATTATTTGTCAAAAATTTTCATATAAGATAAGGTAGATCCATTACTATAATGTGGACACACACCTGATGAAAAAAGACACTCAAGGTGTGATTTTCTGGAGAACAGGTTTAGAATGCAAAATGACCTTGATAAATTGGAGAAACAGTAAGAAATTCAGATAATGAAACTCAGCAAAGGCAAATGCAAACCACTAAGCTTAGGGAAAACAAAGAAATCCCAAACCACCACATGTCCAAATGTAAGATGGGGAATAACTGGCTAGGGCGGTAACAGTCATGCAGGTAACTGGGGACACGGACTGTGCCCGAGTCAGAAATATAATGAAGAAGTTCAAGCAGAAACCCTGCAGCTTCCATGCCTCGACAAAGCAGAAACACACCAGTCTTGTCATGCAAGCCCTTCTGTGTCTTTAGATTTATCTAGTATATAATTAATAAGTCAGAAATTTGCCCTGTTGAAAGCAAATGTTACCTCTCTGATGTCTGCAGTGGGCACTGGAAGAGCTCTGCATCTATGTATTTTTTTACTATATATATTGTGCAAATAAGGCTGAAGTTCTCCTTGCCATATTCCCCTGTACCACATGCCATATACTCGTTTCATTATTCATTATTTGTTTATCAGGAGCAGTAATTCTCTAAGATTCAGGAAGTTTCTGTTTGGGGCAAAGCAGAATCTTTATAGAGAGGATTTAAAAAATTAATAGATTTTTTTTTTTCTTTTCAGTACAATTCAAGTTGTGATGGCCTGAGCAGGCAGTGTTTACTAGACCAGTCTGGCCTTTGGCAATGTAGTGTAATTCACAGGTCATATTCAAGATTAATTCATGTTCAGAAGTTCCAGAAATTGCCTAGTTCTCCTTTCCATGAAAAAAAAGAACCCCAAACCATTAGTACTTTGCTTTAGTTTGTATTGAATTTGTGTGAATCAGGCAGGGCTAAATACTATAAATGTGCCCATTTGTTTCCTGGCACATGATCGAATGCTTTGAGTTCATTGAAATTTTGGTGTGTAAACCAAATGCATATTGAGAGGCTCACTTGTTTCCCTCTTTGGAGCACAGACCTATATATGTTCATGCAAAGTTCACACCTGTGTAAAGTATCACCAGAACACTTTACGCACTAGATAAGCCCTTAATGATGGGTTTAAGTAGGGCAAAAGTAGTGTAGTTTAACTTCACCCTCATGACCAGGCAGCTGTCACAAACCCATGCTCATTCAAAGCAATAAAAACAAGCATCCAAATATGGATGCTTTCCACCTAGTCCTACGTACTGTACTCGGTTTAGGATATTCAATAAGGATTTCAGGACTGGTACAAGGATGGCTTTGAAATAATACATATAATGACTTCTATTAGTATATGTATTGAAACACATGAGCCTGGACGCAGCACTGGGGTCTGTGAAAGACAGAACCCTTAAGGCTGGTTGCCATACATCTAGAAGCTATATACAGTGAAAGCACCAGTAATTATTCATGTTCAGAGGGCAGAGCCAGCTACTGAAGGCCTAGTGATACAATAAGAGCGACTAATTCAGGGACCCTTTTCCACTCAGTAGTGGTTGCTATTACAAACTGCAGAGGCAAGAATAAGGCTGTCAGGGAGGCATTGCCCAAGGAGTATGTACTCCAGCAGAAGAAATGGCTCTTAGACTGTCTTCCTGTAGCAAGCTGCAGCCATGGTGGCCCTCTGCAGAGAAGATGGTGCTTTGTGAAATCCTTTGCTGTTAACTTGGGAAAGAAGGAACTTCAAATCATGATTAATAACAGCAAAAACAACCAGTGATCCCCAGAAAATACTGTTAAATGACCTGCAGAAATAGATGTTGGGGGTTTTTTTGTTCAACAAGTAATAACCTCACTGTGGCTTCAGACCTTCTAAGCCACATGAAGAAGTGAGAGCAGCAGAGAGTTCCCTAGAGAACCCATATTTGTTTGGAAAATTATTCTGGCATTGTGTGAGCGATGTGTGATGGTTGTAAGCCTGTTTTCCAGGGGTCCTTGGGAGAGTCGCATGATGAGATAGAAAGGGTGCACTGGGAGTGGAGCAGCAGCATGCACAGTAACAGATGCCAGGCTGTGATGAGGCTACTCAAGAAGCCATGTGAGGGACCTATTTGGCCCTAGGAACATCTGCAGGGTGGGAGTTTATAAACTATGGTTTGAAGTCACTCAAGTACTCTTTTCCTAGGCTACTGTTTCATTCCTATTATCCTCTTTCTAACTTGTATTTTTAAATGGTTTTGCTTAGAGATTAAAGCATCTCTTCCTTTTTTTCATTCCCCTTCCTTTTTTTGGGACATGTTTCTTCTTTCTGTTAATCCTTGAGTAGTTTCAGTTCTCTTTCTAATTTATGCTTATTTTTTTTGTTCTAGCTCCCTGGTTGCTTTTTTTTTTTCCCCACTGGCTTTGTTGCATGTTTTTAACACACATCTTGTGTAACGAAAATATTAGAGAAGCACAAATGTTTATCTTCAAACTTCATTGCTGGAGCCATTTGCCTGGATAAAGGCTGTGTCCAAACCAGTAATATTTTTAGGGCTGGATGGAGGATGAGTGAAATCTTGGCTCTGAAGCACTTATTTGGAAAGCTCCAGGATCAAATGTGTCATTTGTGTTAACAAAGAAGAAATGTAATCTATTTTGCAAATAACTTTGCTTTTCTGTTATTGGCTTGAACTGATGTTCAAGCAGTAACGTCACCTGGATAAACGTGCTGTGTTAGTTAATTAAACCATGATTATTAACTGTTACAATTGTAGCTTATTTGTAAAGCACAGGTTTTGGCATGAGACTAGAACAAAAATCCTGGCTGTTTGTATGAATTACTGCAAGAACACCAGTGATTATGAAATAATTTTTTTAGGATTTTGCTTACAACTATGTTTTAACTAGAAGACACAGAGAATATTAGTAAAAAGCTTAAAAATAGAAGACTGGAAGCTGGGGTTTTGAAAGCAGTTACATTATTTTCTTTCCTCTGAGCAGACAGAGAATACCACCTCAGTATTCCACATATCTCTACTTTTCTTCTTCCTCTCTTATTTACTGTGCAGCAGCAGTGCTGGATTCTGTATTTCCTCTAACCAATCTGATGTTCCGTATAAAGCAACCTCTGCTGTTTCGTTTTTAGTAATATTGTTATAGCTGCAGAATTGCTTCTGAAATGCAGATCATAAGAGGCAATGAATCTTAAATTTAGCTCTGAAATGTGAATGCTTTAGGACCTGGCTGATCTGCAGGATGACAAATAGTAAACTGCAAATCGTCATCCAAAATACATTGGGGGATTTACGCTTAGTGCAGCACGGGAATGTGAGGGCAGGACACTGCTGGGAGTAGGGCTAGAGTTTGTACATGAAGAACACCCCAGGCGCATGGCTGGATCCAGCCTGGGACACTCACTAAGTCTTGACACTCTGCTGGGGCTTTCCCTGCTCTTTGGGACCTTGCTTCTTACTGGCTTGGGAATGAGAAGCTGGCCGAAAGTGCAGGGGAAAAAAAGCTGCTGCTCTCAGTCCTGAGTTACAGAAGAAATGCAAACCAGCTGCTGTTAGAATGACAGAAATGAATGATTTCTGTCCTGTAAAATCTAGTCTATCTGCTATGCTTAAGACAGAGAGAGATAGAACATCGTTTCAGAATATGACAAATTTTTTGGAAACCTGATGATCTTGCTCTAATCCTCTTCCCTCTAATTTTTGCTACCAAAAGGACACAAAAATCAGTGTCATGATATTTTTCATGCTCTCTGCAGAAAAGTCATTCCTTATCCTGGCTTTCATCTCACATACCCAACGTTTCTCTGCCATGCGGTCATTAGGGTGTTGTCACCCATCTCTTTGCATCCTGTAAGTCACCATATTACATCATGTCCTGCCCCCTGTGAAGAGCTACCAGAGTCATACAGACATATGCAATCAAGAATGAAACTGAGAGTGAAAAATCCTGTGTCTGTGAGAACTCCAGTCACCTCTGCTCTGGAAAATAAATGTAGAAACAAACTCTCCCTATGTTGAGGTACATCGCTTCTACTGGGCCAACTCTTATGAAACTCATTGGAGAAAAGGGTTGTGGTCAGCACCACAAAGTCCAGCTGGAGGTGGGCCAGTCACTAGTGGAATGCCCCAGGAGTTGATACTGGAGCTGATACTACTTAATGTTTTCATTAGTGACTTGGATGATTGGGCAGAGTGCACTTTCTCCAAGTTTGCAAATGATATGAAACTGTGAGGAGTGGCTGCTACAGTAGATGGGTGTGCTGCCATTCAGAGACACCTTGACAGGCTGGAGAAATGGATGGACAAGACTCTTGCAAAGAGAAGTCCTGCACCTGGGGAGGAATAACTCCCTGCACCAACACATGCTGAGGATCAAACAGCTGAAAAGGAGCTTGTCAGAAAGGAACCTGGGGGCCCTGATAGACAACATCTGAACATGAGCCAGCAGTGTACCCTTGCAGCAAAGACAGCCAACAGCATCTGAGGCTGCATTAGGAGGAGTGTTGCCAGCAGATTGTGGGAGGTGATCCTTTCCCTCTGCTCAGCACTGGTGAGACACATCTGGAGTGCTGCGTCCAGTTCTGGGGGCCCCAGTACAAGAGAGACATGGACATTCTGGGGCAAGTCCAATGAAGGGCAATGGAGATGATTAAGAGATTGGAGTGTCCAGCCTCAACGAGGAGGCTGAAAGAGCTGGGACAGTTCAGCTTTGAGAAAAGAAGGTAGCTCAGGGGATCTTGTCTATATATAAATGAAGAGGGAGCCAGACTCTTCTCAATAGTGTCCTGCGAAGGGAAAAGAGTCAATGGGCACAGATGAGTAAGAAGAAACTTTTCTACTCTGAGGGCAGTCAAACACTAGAACAGGTTGCCCAGAGAAGTTGTGTAGTCCCCATCCTTAAAGATATTTAAAACCTAAGGGGATGTGATTCTGAGCAACCTGCTGTAGGTGTCTTCTCTATGNGGGAGGAATAACTCCCTGCACCAACACATGCTGAGGATCAAACAGCTGAAAAGGAGCTTGTCAGAAAGGAACCTGGGGGCCCTGATAGACAACATCTGAACATGAGCCAGCAGTGTACCCTTGCAGCAAAGACAGCCAACAGCATCTGAGGCTGCATTAGGAGGAGTGTTGCCAGCAGATTGTGGGAGGTGATCCTTTCCCTCTGCTCAGCACTGGTGAGACACATCTGGAGTGCTGCGTCCAGTTCTGGGGGCCCCAGTACAAGAGAGACATGGACATTCTGGGGCAAGTCCAATGAAGGGCAATGGAGATGATTAAGAGATTGGAGTGTCCAGCCTCAACGAGGAGGCTGAAAGAGCTGGGACAGTTCAGCTTTGAGAAAAGAAGGTAGCTCAGGGGATCTTGTCTATATATAAATGAAGAGGGAGCCAGACTCTTCTCAATAGTGTCCTGCGAAGGGAAAAGAGTCAATGGGCACAGATGAGTAAGAAGAAACTTTTCTACTCTGAGGGCAGTCAAACACTAGAACAGGTTGCCCAGAGAAGTTGTGTAGTCCCCATCCTTAAAGATATTTAAAACCTAAGGGGATGTGATTCTGAGCAACCTGCTGTAGGTGTCTTCTCTATGGGCAGGGGGGGTGGACTAGACAATCTCCAAAGGTGCTTTCCAACCTCAGCCATTCTACAATGCTGTGAAAAAGGAACATGAAACCTCTCTCAAGCCCTCAGATGCCAGTGACAGAGGCACACAGTATGACACTGTAACTGCGACTTGCCTGTACTTACTTTTGTGAGCACAGTGGTTGGGTATGGGAGCTAAGCTGTTCCGTACAGGAGTAGGATATTTTATTTTGGGTTGGTCTATGGACATCTGTTGAAAATTTCTACCTGTGAAAGAAAAACATGTTACCATATGAAAATAATTGTAAATAATATGGTGCACTGTAGATCTCTGGCTTTCTAGAAAAAAAGAAAAATTACTTAGTAATTCTCAGAAATATGTAATAACAAGAAACCACTGACTGAAAAAAACTAGTGCTTTGTTCTCTTTACATTAATTAAAAAGAGTGACTGATTTAATGTAACCTTCATGTGTACCCTTATCACTTCTTCTCATATAATGATTGGTCTTAAAACAGGCATGGTCCAGTAGCTAGGTCCATGTAAGAATATATGGACACTAAATTTGTAGAAATATTCAACTAGATGGATTTGATTTCAGAACCAAAGTTTTAGTTTGCAAACTTTTCTAATAGGGTCTCATCCTTTCTAAGTACAGGAACACAAACGGAATTCAACTGCTGGTTGGAAAATCAGACTAGTGGAAGTCTATCAGCAGTAAAGATGAGCTTTGAGAGGGTTTTGTTGCAGATGAAAACATAGCAGGACTGATATAAACTGATACTGATTTTTATTAAACGATGTTTATGGCAATTTCATTTTTACCAAGAAGCATAGACACGGGAAAATGAAAGGTTAATTGGCTAACTGTGACATTTCACTGGCTAAGATTAAAGTTAACTTTGGTCTAGTACTATTAAAAAAATGATGTAATGCATTTCACTACATAAACGACACATCAAATATTATTAAAAAAGTAGAAAGTCAAGCACCAAAACAACATTTTCCCCAGATTCTTTTCCTGAGTTCATCTTATTCTGTGATATTTGAGTCCCTCAATTTTCTTTTTGTTATCCCCAGATCTGAGATGGGCCTTGTAAGGAGTCTTGAGTTGTCTTGCCAAACAGCTGCTCATTCAGCTTGGCATTGCAACATAGCTCATTGCAGAGCAAGCATATACTCTGTTGGCACGCAGAGATGAGGGGAGACACAGGCCGGATGTAGTAGGACATCTTAAGCAATAGGAAGAAATGGAATGATATAAATTGCCTTTGTGGCTTTTTACTTGGTACTTGAAAATACCTGTGTATTTCTGGGCTGTGCAAGATAAAGCTGTAGGAAAATAGTGTGGAACAATTTCCTAGAGGTGCACTAAAGTAGTTGTCAAGACTTCCTTAACGATGTTACTAACTAAATGGATTCTGTGTGAAAGGAGCTAAAGCGGTGTTTATCAGTCAAACCCCCATGTTATAGTGCAGCCTTCAGCTCAGCATGGAGCAAGGTTCTGGTCCAAAGACCACGGCAGTTGATAAAGATTGGATCAATCAACTGGATCCCGTGGGTAAAGCTGATGCATATTGGGCTAAATCATGAACAATCTCTTACAGATGAGCTGTGTCTAATAGAAACAGCTTTCTTTTTCCCATGTTTTACTCTTTATTTAGTCTTTACCACTTCTTCAGGGTGATCAAAAAGTGGGTGTAAAAGTTGGTAAATTTCTTCTATAGATATCGCGTCCACTCCACACAAAGAAATAAATATATCAATTCCAAAATAGTAGAGAATCAAGCCTGCTGCTCCCATTAGTGCAATTCGAGTTGGTTTCAGTGATGCTTATGCTGAGAACTAATGGATTATTATGTGCGTACCATTATGGCTTTGATGATGGGAGTCTGTTTTTTCTATCAAGAGACATGTTTATTTCATAAATGGGGCTATCTGGCAGCAAAACAACAGTACAAAGCATAATCATGTTTGAAAGGCTGATACGAATGCTTGGAAAAGAATCCTTGTTGTCTAAAAGTTCTGGCACCAAGTGGAAGTATTCTTCTGCTTTTTCTTTCTGTCTGCTCCACACAACACCAGAAAAAAAAAATAATTTCTTTCTTTAAGACATCATCTTTGTCATTCCAAGAGGATATTTATGGTGGCATTTAGTTTTGAATGTAATGGAAAGGAGGCAATTTCATTATTATAAAATGCAGGACTGTCCTGCATTTTATTTTGTTTACTCACATTTTTACAGATTGTTCTTTGATTTTCCTTTGCATTTAGGTAGGTGAACCACGTTGTTTTCTATTTTGTGGAAAAGTTGTAAATGTTATGATGAACATCCCACTGTAAATCAGTCCTTCAGTTTGAGACAAAAACAGCCACACTGATCAGCTTTGCTCTACTCTTTCTTGGCCAAGAAGTGCTTCTTGGAAGTGGACTATAACACACTGCTTATGCCAACATAGGCTTAATAATAGCCTATTTTTTACATTATTTGTTTGAGCAAATAGAAGGTACTGGGCTGCTGTAATAAAACCTGTAATAAAGTATCGCCTTAGACCTGGAAGGTTAGTAACGTAAAAGATGAGTGGGTGGTAGAAGGAGGCTCCAGCTGCTTAGTGGGTGCTAAAAGCTGCTTTACATTTGAGACAGGCTTGCTTTTACCCATATCACTTGGAATTTCTCTGCTTACACTGTTTTCCCTGTGGAAAGTAGATGGCAGTATGTTTTGCAAAAAGAGATGATTGCAAAGCTTATAAATACAAAATGCTTCAGATTGTGGATGCACGCTCAGCACTGTGGCTGGCAAGCCCTCTTGCAATATTGACAGTAGTTTTTGGTACAGTCTACCTTTGCTCTCCCTAGTGAAGGGCAAGACAAAGTCGTTATTCATAGGGAAACCAGTGGCATGATAGTAAGGTAAGTCTCATTGCTGCTCCCAGCAACCTCTCCCCTTTGTGTAAGTGCTAAGGCTCAGCTAGTAAATTGACTCATCTTTCATTTCCAGGAGCACAGAAAACAGAACAAAAAACCTCCAGAAATCCCCATCTATGTGCCAGCTGCCTTAGTGGCAGTAAGCCACAAAAGTTAGCTCTGACTTTAATAAAGGCATGGTCATGCAGGGCAATCAACACTGTGTGTCATCTGAGAAAATAATTTTCAAATTGCGTTCCCCTAGATTATTGATACCCATCATCCCGCCCTGGATATCCAGTGATTAGGCAATTACATGTAGCCCCCCCAGCCATGACTTGAGAAATTGAGTATTAACACTTCATTGTCCTTCAAATACCAGCTGTTGGTTTTTTCCCCTCAGCTGGGCCTCCTGCAGAAAAAAAAACCAACAAGGAAATATATTTCCTCAGAGACAGCTGCCCACACAGTGCTGCCGGCTGTGCTGGAGCCAGGCTTAGTTTGCTTCTGATCCCTCTAAGTCCTGCAGGCACAGTGCACTAGAGACCTGGAAGCCCTGGAGCTCATAGCGTAAATGCAGTTCTAATTCACAGCAGGTCAGGTGGCTTTAATTACAGGGGCAGACAGATTTAAAGCACACATATAGGCGTGAACAGGGATAAGCAGACCTTTTTATCGTGAAGAACTGTTAGACAGTATCTAGGTTGTGCAATGTATTCCTGTCAGACACATTCTGCCTCCTTACAAGCTTTTAATTCACATGCTACCGTGGAAGTCCTTTCTGCCAGGTACAGAACTCTTTTTATTGTTGGAAAGTTTTGTTAAAGGGAGCTGGTACACAGAGAACTGGGCTTAAAGCAGACTCAGGCTTTTTTTCTCTGAGGGAGGTGATAAACTGTCTTAAAATGCCTTACTCTTCCTTTGGACATGCAAAGACAGTTCCCATTGTAACAATTAGAAGATTTCCCATAACTGATACAATTTTGCCCTCATTCATGCATGTAGACTGCTGGTCCTATACTGAATCCCTATGCAGATCATGGAGCACTGAGTGGATGCACAGGATTCAGCTGGTGGCAGCTTTTTGTCATAGGATGTTCATAGAAAACCGCCTGTCCTTTTGTTTAGAGCAAACAACGATTTAACCATACAGTATTCTACAGTCTTAAGAAAAATCCATAACCATGTTTTAAAAAACATGCTAGTTACTTCCACATCAAATGTATTCATAGTCTAGCTAATTCCACCAAGAAGTATTTCCCCATAGTTGTCCTCAGGTTTGGTTTATCCACTTTGAGTTCATTCATGCTCCTACTGTCAACTTGAATGATCTCAAATATCTCAGTCTCACTGTACTCTATTATGTTTAGGTTGTAAAGAAGCCCTGCAGGTCTATCAAGCTTTCAGGAACATGTCCTGATGTTCAGGAAGTGGAGCTTTTTCAATAGCTCCTTTTTACCCTGAAAAACTATTTCCAGACTTTATTTGCACAATATAGAATGACCTGTCATTCTGAAATTGCCATCTCTACTGTCATTATTAGAGATGTGAACAAAGATTTGCTATTTTATAGATCCCTTCGCTTAGGAGTCAGTACAGTTTGCACTATCATGCAAGCTCAGATAGTGACCTGACATAACTGAGGGCTCTTCTCAGACAAGGTTTCTGTTCACTCCTCTTTCTACTGGAGAATAACGGCTCATGTCTGTTGGGGTGAGGGTAGATTAACTTATTGTGTAATGTTTATTCCTTGTAATGGTGTACTGGTAAGTTTGGGAATTGCTTTTTCTTGCTTCATTTTTAGTTGGATATTACAGTGGTTGGAAGGCATGCTAGATGCGTTTAATTTTGGCATGGGAGTAACCCCAAGGGAGATGAAGTTGGAGACACTGATATGTTGAATTAAACTCCAGCACACAGGCCAACCAGCCAGATTCGTTTAAACATGGATGTGACTCACGCAAAGTACTAGATCCCAAATCCTGCCAAACCCTGGTTTCGAGTTTACTTCAGAATTCTGATGCTCTGCTTCATTACTGGTGCATTACAGTTTCAAAACCACAACATAAAAGCATTTACTCCACCTCTGTAAATTTAGCAACCTGAATTCAGCTTTGGAGAGACGATAAGAACAGCATGTTAGACCAAAGAGCTGGCACTCAGGGTGGGAGGAGTGGGAAGTGGTGACACTACAGCCTGGAGTCAGAATATGTCTCTAAGGGGAAAGTGGCATGGTGCAGAGCCATCCAGCATGGCACACGTGGACTTACCTGGTTGGATCCAGAAGCAGCTTTCAGCACAGTTAGAGATTTGAGTGCAGTACTGGTCCCTTGCACATTTAGTTCTAGGACTAAACGTGGACACAAGGCAGCAGGCATGGCAGTGGGTGTTAATGTGCAATTCAGAAAGAACATACATAACTTGGAGTAACTTACCTTGCTCAGATACCTTACATGCTTCCTAACTACCTGCAATTTTGCTTGCTTATCAGACCTGCTTAAATCTGTTATTTCCCACACCTAAGCACCTTGCTTCAGCTGTCAGCTGATGTCCTGTCCATATGCTATCTGCAATTGCTAGTACATACAGGGAGAAGAAACCGAAAAAGATATTAAAAAATAGAAATGTCATGGGTCAGACTTACTTATTTTTTCTGACTCAGCTTGCGACATCAGTAAAGATTATAGGATTTGGGAGACAGAGAAGAAAGAAATTACCTGATGGAGAACTGGGAAGTGAGGGAAGGCGGGGAGGGCACAGAAGCACATGGTGAGATCTACCAGAGTTTAAGCCATTTATCAGTTTGTCTGAAGGAGTCCTAGTACAGACTTTGTAGGAGAGTAGCTGGTTAGAGTCTGTGTTCCAGGGATCATCCAACAAAGCCTGGCAGGTGCTTCTGTGGTCCAGCAAGTTATGTTCACTCCTACTCTTTTGAGACTTGTGTGCAAAATGATGGGTGCTGGAGCTGGAGGAGAAGCTTGATGTTGTGCTCTGGGAAGCAGTTAGGAAGGAATTGCCCGCAGTGATTGGGGGGAGGCTCTGGGTTCTGATGGGCAGAAGTCCCTGACACTCTGGTTGCGTCTTTTCTGGCATGAGGTACTTTGTGTCTGTGCTCCTTCTTTTAAAGTCAGCAGTGGTCACACACTCATCTGGAATGTCTTTGCAGTTTGTGTCCATAATGCAATCAAAAGTGGTGATGATGTCATCTACTTCTGACGTCTCTTCTCTAGGATATCGGTCTCTGCTTCTCTCCTTCTGACTGGTTTTCTGATCATCTTTCTTTTTTTTGCAAGAGAAGATGTGGTTCAGCATGCTGAATCGTCCTTCTTTCTTTAGAAGTCTGTTGTTCTGGGAGGGAAACTGATGAACTGGCTCAGATCTACTGGAATTACAATCAAAATGTGATGTCATTATTGCCTAATAATGAAAAAAACACTGCCTGTGTTAGCTCATGAAATGGGGTGTTTACTGTTCAGATACATTTGCAGGGGTGGTTCAATAGTGCAGAAAATTAGGACTCAAAATTTGTAATTAACAAAGACTGAAAATGAAACCATGTTACTTCACTCTTTCTTATGGAGTTCATTGCCTTACACTCATCTTAATGTAGGCTCAGTGCAGCTGTCAGGTGAAAAAACCAAACTTTTCTGGCTTCAGCATGTACCAGCTGCAGAATAATGATTCTTAATGGTGAGGCAAGATCCAATAATAATAATAAGATGCTGGGGTCTTTAAAACCAAGTGGTCTTTGTATTATGTCATATTTGGAAAATGGTATTTCCAACAGCACAGTCATTGCTAACACTGTAACAAAAGCACTAATTCATCATTCCTTCCCTGCCTTTCCCTTTCCCTNCTGCTCTGACAGGCAGGGTGCAGGAGGAGGAGGAGGAGAAGGAGGAGGAGGAGGAGGAGGAGAAAAGGTAAGATTACCCACGTCCCACAATTTGTAACGCAGGAAAGAATACTAACTGCTGACTGGAAAGGAGGAGAAAGCACAAAGAAATGTGATGATAAATGTATTTGTAAGTGCATGCTCATTTACCGAAGTCGAAGAATTGAAATGAATTAAATGACAGCTGCTGAAACATGAGAAATACAAAGAGAGAGGAAGATCATAAGCAATGGTAAAAGAATTATACTTTTTAACAGAAAAAAACTCAGAATAAGAAGAGACAATCAAGGTACAGAACTAAAGAAGGCTAGGAAAACACTCCCAAAACCTTACCCTGAGGATGAAAACTTGACATTTATTTTATTATCTAGCTGACAAAGCTTCTTTTGTGTTCAGTCTGTCCCTCTGTCTGATTACATGAACACACAGCTAGTGCTTAGAGATTTCAAAAAAGTGCAAACCATATATCTGAGGGCTGAAATTATTCTGTAAGATAAATTTTCTGCATGAAGGTGACTGAGGAAGAGCTATACTCACATTTTGGTTCAGAACACTCTGCTGATCGGCAGACTAGCACTGTAACCACAGTGATGAGTCTCCAATAGATGACTAATTCTAACGTTGTTATTTTGGTGGAAAACTTGAACTGAGTATTGCATATGAATTGAGGAGCCATCACCCAGGGCTCAAACCCTTCAGTAGCATACCAAAAGCAATAAATTTGTTTTCTAGTCAGTGGCAACATGTGAGCAAGATGTGGACTTTCGCTTTACCTGCTCTCCTGAGACAGCAACTTGATGCATGCTGTGTGCCCACAGTACGTTGCATATGTCAGAGGAGTGTTCTCATTGATGTCTCGAGGGCTGCTGTCTATCCCCAGCTCTAGCAGTCTCTGCACACAGTCAGCTTTCCCTGCTGCTGCAGCCCAGTGCAAAGGTGTCCTACAGAAAAAGCGGAGTATCATTAAAAGATGAATAAATTTACTATTGAAACTATTAATGACATATGCTACTTGCCCAGATTCATGATATCCATTTTAAGGAATTCTCCAGCAACTTATCCCACACTGATGTAGCTGTCAGTGGTGGTAATAAGGCCATAGACTGGCATCTACCTACGTGCAGCTATTTAGCTCTAGATAAAGTAGATGTGGGGCTGCAGAATGCCTATACTAGCTATTTAATAGCATCTCTTCTGCTGCTGTAGTTGCAGAGTGGGAGAAGTGCCTGAAGTTTTCAGAGCAGAATTTGAAAAAAATCTTTGTAATGTCCACTGCAGAGAATCATAGAATCATAGAATGGTTTGGATTGGAAGGGACCTTAAAATTCATCTAGTTCCTTCCACTAGACCAGGTTATTCAAAGCCCCATCCAGCCTGGCCTTGAACACTTGCAGGGATGGGGCATCCACAACTTCTCTGGGCAACCTGTTGTGGTGCCTCACCACCCTCACAGTAAAGAACTCCTTCCTAATATCTAATCTAAATCTACACTCTTGCAGTTTAAAACTGTTACCCCTTGTCCTGTCACTACACTCCCTGATAAAGAGTCCCCCCTCATCTTTCCTGTAAGCCCCCTTTACGTACTGAAATACTGCCATAAGGTCTCCCTGGAGCTGAACAACCCCAACTCTCTAAGCCTGCTGTCATAGGAGAGGTGCTCCAGCCCTCTGATCATTTTTGCAGCCCTCCTCTGGACTCGCTCCAACAGGTCCATGTCTTTCTTATGTTGGGGGCCCCAGAGCTGGACATAGTACTCCAGGTGGAGTCTCATGAGAACAGAGAAGAGGGGAGAAAAAAGGACAAGGGAGAAAAAAGGATAAAGGAGAAAAAGGGAGAAAAAGGAAAAAGAGAAACAGGGACAAGCTCTTCTCATCTTTGCACCAAACACTATTAGCAATGGTTGGCTCAGAGTTCTCCATGAAGGTAAAAGGAGAAGAAGCCTCACACAGATGAATGAGGACTGGACACATCTACCACACTGTCATTGTCCCTCTACCAGTTTCTGTGTTCTTTGATGGCCACAGACTGGAGCAGATAAAATAGTCTTGAATCCACGTAGGAGAATCAAACTGATTTTCTGCTTGGCAGAAGATTTTTGTCATGTCTTTGGAAACTTTTGTCCAGTTTCCAAACTGTAATATTTTTTTCCTGTGAAAAATCTGAAAGCACAGAAAACACTGTAAGAAAACTGTGGAAGAATAAAAAAATAAAATTTGCTTTTCTCTGCCTGTTTCCTTCCAGTCCGAGCAATTTCAGATGGGTGCATTCAGAAACACAATAGAATGGAGATCTACTGTGTATTTATAGTGAACAGCTCATCTTTTCCCCTCTTCAAGTATAATACCTTCTATGGAAATATCTGAGACCATGTAATAGAAGGTCATGTCTTACTGAACTCTTAAGTGTAGTTAAACTCCTCCCTTCGCCCTTCTTTCCATAGAAACAACAGCCTTCTCAACTACATTTTACTGATGTTTAGAAACTTCTCCAGAACCCTGTTGGTTTTATTTCTGTTCCATTTCATTGCACTTTTCCATGAAGAATGCTATTATTTTAAGTACCTGAAGGCCTAAGCCAAGAAGACCTTGGCTTTTGCTCCACTGAGCAGGATAATTAATGCGAACAGTCAGTTGGTTCTGTTTGCATTAAATAAATTTATGAGCAATGTTCCAAGGGAGGTAGGTGTGGGTTGAAAAAGAGGAAAGAAGATGACTCTTCTGCACTTGTTATATAGGGATTTCAGGAAGGAATCAAATGCCTTGTCAGAATGGATGGTGAAGATCCTCTGGTCCTCTAGGAATACTGTGTTAGCATCTTAAATGCAATAAGGGAACATTGCCATTTCTTAAATACAAAGCAGCAGCATCCTAGCTTCAAGTTGCATGATCCTGTTCTATTGTTTTGAAAAGAATGATCACTTTCGATTGAAAGAAGTTAAATCAAGTGGTGACAAAGTCCTTCCACACATAATCTTGTCATTTCCTACCAGAAGCACAAAGTTAAATAACATTCAAACGAGTCAGTTATTATACTAGATATTATACATGTGAGCTGGACTGCTTTGCATTGTTTCTGAGCAAGCATGATCCTCTGTAAGTGCAGTTTATTAACTAGGCCGTGGCCTGTGAAACAGGAAACATGATTATAGAATAAACAGAGCTAGTCTCAGGTTAATAGAAAGGAAGCAGCAATTTCAGTTTCAGAGTTTCCATGGTTACCTGTCGTCCACATCAAGGGCCTGCAGGTTGCACTCTGGGACTTTAGCCAGCTCACTGATAATATCACTGTAGCCTGCAGCAGCAGCAATGTGCATACATGTTTTGCCATTCTCGTCATCGTAGTTTATTATTGATGGTCCCTGGTAGTGGTCCAGAATGATGGAACACAGAATCCTGTTGCCACTCTGGGAGGAAGTTCAGAGAAGAAAAGTCTTTTACAATGGAGCTCATACCAAACTGCATTTTCTCTGTTAGAGAAGGTTAAATACAATAATGGTATTTTGTTTTGTGTATACCAGACTTCCCAGGTATGAAAGCCAAAAGCTTCCCATCTCCTGCTGGGAACTGGGTTTGCTTTATGAATTTCCTAGAACACTTTGAACACTGGAAAAATAATAAATAATGTACCACTGCAAATATCTCCAAAAGTTACAGAGTGTAAATTACTCAACAGCTTTCTCAGAAATAACTTGGGGTTTTTGCTGTTTTGCTAAGCCAGAGTCCAGAAAGATACGAGCCTATATTTTCTCATAGAAATTTACGGTTGGAAAGGACCTCAAAAGACCAACCCACTTCAGTAAGCCTGTCCAAGTACACCTAGAAAAGCCACGTCAAATATTTGCTCAAGTGGTTCTTGAAAACTTTCTTAGCTAGTTTGCTCCAGTGCTTTAGTGTCTTAACAGAAAGCTGACATTGTTCTCTAACCTGCAAATGAAACTGAACATTTTAAATCCTAACTTGGTGGAAACAGAGAAAAATAATTCATTTTTTCTTTTGTAACATAGAAAAAAAAGGCTGGAAAGGTCTTTCTAGATGATCAAATTCAATTCCTGCAATCACTTGCAGCTATGTTACATCGTCCCTTTCATAAACTTAACTGTGTCCATTAAAAGCAATTAGGTTTTTTTGTCCCCACTCTTCCCAAAGGAAGGCGGTTCAAGAACTTGTTTGCTTTAATGATTAGTATCTCTAATTTCTATTCATATTCATGGCTGATTTATGTTCCTTTGTTTCTGTGCCAGCATTATTATTTAGATTAAATACTTCTTTCCTCTAACTGCCATTTGTTCTTCAGATGTATTTATAGACAATTATCATAACCCTTCTGAGCTCTCCTCTTGCTGTTCTAATCAATCAAGGTCTTTTAAGTCTTCCTTGTAAAATATGCTTTCTATTTCTCTCATCAACCTACTAAACCTTCTCCTTTTGTGTTTTAGTTGTATATCCTTGTAGAGGGGTGATTAAAATTTTACCGAGTCATACACAGACATTTTTGCCAGGTCTTTGTACAGTGATACGAGCTCTTTCCTATTTGTATTAGAAATACCTCTTTTGGTATGTCACAGAACAGCATTTGCCTTATTCACAGCTGTGTCCCATTAGAAGCTCCTAGTAATTTTGGAATAACCCTTTACAACTTGGTACTTCTCTTCCATAGTTGTTTCCAAACATAGAGTTTCTAGTTTCTGGGATGACCTTCTGTTATCAGCACCTAAGTGCATGGCTTAAACATTTTATCCTATTCAATTTTGTCCCGTTTGTATTACTCTAGACTTGAAGGCAATCCAGCGTCCCCTGTATGATATCCCCATTCTTTTTCTGTTAATGTCTTCCTGTTTTTTGTTATTGGCATATTTCATCAGAAAGCCCCAGTATTTTGTGCCAAGTTATCATGAAAATACTAAGCAAGACTGATTTCAGGCTTTGTCCCTGAAAGTAATTTCCTTCCAGCCTCTATTCAACATTTGTTCTTAACTTCTTGCTTTTAAGATACAACTTCTTTTGCTTCTCCATACTTTTGCCTATTATTTTGTAGGCTGTCTACTTATTTTAAATATACCTTTTAAAGATCATAAAATCATAGAATCATAGAATGGTTAGAGTTGGAAGGGACCTTGAAGACCATGTAGTTCCAACTCCCCTGCCATGGATAGTTGTCCATTATATCTCAAGCCTCTTCTACACACTTTCCTTCTCTGGTCTTGGGATACAGGTTCCTGCTACATTTTGCACCATTGACAAGATACATTCCAGGTCACTGAAAACTGATGGTCCCAAAGCTTCTCAGTCCAGCTGAGAATTCCCTTAATTTACCAAAATGTGTCCCTCTGAAATAAGGAATTTTGTTTCGTATGTACTTTGTTTACTCACCTGTAATTTAGAGTCTACTCATCATCATGCCATCCAAGCTTATTTTCTATGACCAGGCATTTTATAACATCCTCATTAACTGTGTTAAAATTGTTATTAATTTATAGTTGTCTGAATGTCTAATGAAAAAGGAGTGTTGATCCTCATATTCAGGAACACCAAGGTGCTACGAATAATTGTTTTTATTCTCCAGTTCCTATGTCAAATGCCAATGTCCTCCATACCAGCATAATACTGAGTTCCATTTTTTGGTCACTAGCATCTGAGAAATCTCTAGTCACGTTCAGGGCTAACTGAATCTAGAAGTCTATTACATACTTCTAGTACTACTGCAATAAACATCTATCTATTACCATCCTTCTCCAAGTCAGTTTTGGTACAAAAAATATTAACATGCAGTATCTTTCTATTTCTGTATTCGTGTTCACTGCTATTTGTCTAATTTTATATTGTCTTGCTAAGATCAAATTTCACATCCTGCACCTATGAGTTCAGTCCCTCAACATTCTTGCACAATTCTTCACATTTGCATAAGAAATTTGCCACTGTTCTTACTGGCATTTTATACATTTACAGACTGTTCTGTCTCCCACCGATCTTCCATTTTCTAGACTAAACAAACCATCTCAACCTCTCTTCATGGGTCAAGTTTTTCAACCCACTTATCATACTTGGTGCTTGCTTTTGGCCCCTTTCCAGCTTCTCTACAGCTTTCTTCAACCATGGCATGCCAAACAACATAATTACCCAGCTGAGGCTTCTCTCCTGACATTGAAAATGACATTGCTACTTCCTGTAGCCCACATGTATTGCACTTTTGTTAATATGTCTCAGAATTATGTTTGTTTGTTTTGTATCACCACCATAATTTAAACTCCTACTCTCTTTGTAATCCACTAGTCTAGTAGTCTACTACTCTTCATTTTGTGTAAACAGCTTTAATTTTTCACAGTTCTGTACACAGTGCTATTTTATTAATTTCAGATCATTCCCACAATTTATCAAAATCATTTTGAATTTCATCCTGACCCATGAAGTGCTTAGTGCCCCTCTAATTTGGTTCTAGCTGTGGGCTCTATACATGTTCTGTATATCATCACCTCATTATGGAACAAAAAACCCCATTCTTATGATAAATCCCTGCCTGGACTGTCTGTGAGACGTTCACCTCCAAAGATTATTTGAACTGTCCTGAATGTGGCTGATAGAGAACATGTGATGTATGATATAAGTCCCAGGGTTGATTTTGATTGCATTACTCCTTGGTCGTCCCCGCTGGGACATCCTATCTTTGGACTGAATGCTGGGTCCATTATAGCAGACTGTGCTTATACAAATTGTGCTATTGATGTCATTCAGTGTGATTAAAACGGCATGTACTGCTCAAACAAGAAAGGGATAAAGAATTGGACTTTTTATGATCACTCTATTCATTGCCTGCTTAACAAGCTTTCTGTGCCACATGATGAACTTTATCTTGTTGGCACTTTTCCAGTATTTCTGTGTTTTACTACATGGTATTAAACTGATTAATTGACATTCAAACATACTATATCCAATAGCTTCTTATCTGAGAAAGCAATAATTGCTTTCAAGATGGCTATGAAATTTTTGTCCTAACAATTCAATCAAATTGTTAATTACATTTTCTAAATAATCAAAGTATATTTCCTAATATTTTGAACCTTCTACTGAAAGAGATCTCTGGCCAACTGCTCTGTGGTTTTCCAGCTTTGTCTTCTTAGGAATGCCTTCTTATCTTTACATTCGTCTTGGTTTTTTTCAGTTGCACACAAAATTCTCCTAAAATGCTTACACTGCCCTTATTCTTAGATTGATAGCTTTGAGCTGAGGTCAGAAAAAATGTAGTCTTCCTGTGGTAAATTTACCATGACCCACAGTACTATTGTTAGACCAAGATGTTCAGTGGTAAATTTACCATAGGAAAATTACATGTTTTTGTAACCTTACTGTATGTATCCCTACATTTCTTCTTCCCTTTTTGTATTCAAATTCTTTTCAGCAGTGTTCTCAGAGATTATTAGTTATTTTTGCTATGTGTTTCTATATAATTCTGCAGGGCTCCCCCCCAAGTTTTTTTACATTTTTGTCCCATCTCACACCTTTATCTGCTTCCACCCATTGTTCATTCTCCTCAGTAAACTTTTATTTCTTAGCTCACTCACCTAAATTAAACTTAATTCATGAAGAAGAAATGTCCTAAAGCCTTGATCCAGGAGCCCTTGCAAGGCAAACTCTCATTGTGCTTTATGCAAGTTTTTGACTGAGATTTGTGTCATCTCCAGACAGTGACAAACAACAAATTCACTAACAGGGTCATTAGCTCTCATTTTCACTTAATTACAACTCCATTTTCTTTAGGCTGCTTAATAAAAAGCCCAATTTCTGATAGTTGTATCTCTCAGTGCTTTCAAAATAAAAAAAATAATTCTTCAGGAAGTATCCACCGAATCAAGTACGATGAGAAGAATTCTGCAAGTTTGGGATCCTTTTCTGGTTTTGACACTTTTTTCCACCTGTGTCTACTCAGTTTATCCTCATTGTTACTACAGCCATAGTTCTTATATTTCAGCCCTTTGTATGTCCAACTGATATGTAGAATGATAATTTTACTTGGGAAGTTTATTGTCACTTATGGAATATTGTACCCTAACATTGCATTTTATTCTGCTAGGTCTTCAATCATACATAGTACAATGTTTTCCTTGTTCTCTTGTTGGAATACTCTAGTGAACTAGATATTTCGATGCCAAAGAGAAGAATCATGTGAAGGCAGTCTGCTAAGCTGAGTGCTGGCTACCAGTAATGCAGAGGTGGGAGGGGGAGAGGGACAAGATACAGACCACTTAACTATTTTCAGGAAACCCTGACAAAGTATTTTTCTTCCAAGTGAATGCCTCTAGAGGTTATGTGTTTAGGTTGTATTAGTTCTCCTATATTTTCCCTCTCTTTGTATCAGTGTGCACTTTAAAGCCTTCCTATATCTATAGTCAGCTTTGCTGGATGGAAAGTCCCCTCTAGCAGCTCTTGATGTTGCTTCATGTCATCAACATTGCACCTTAGGGCTGGCTGTGTTTCCTCTTCTTCTACATTCCCTCCTTTTTCAATTCCACACCTGTGAATCCAAAGCTTTGACCTCCTCTTTGGTGTCCTTCTGCTCTGACCCTGAATGGCTTGACATTTTAACCATTATTTCCCTCCTTTCTGCAGCAACAAGCAAATACTATTCCCATTATACTACTCTGAGTGGTAACTTACTTTTGTAAAGAAGTGCCATCAATTACTATAGATTAAATAAAATTTGCATCAGTACTTCTGGCTTCCTCCTGGAAACCATCTTTCTGCATCATTGGGTGCTGTTTGAGTTTTATGTTACAGAATGCTTGCTGGTCTCCCAACCATTTTATCTTTCCTCTTATCCTTCACAACAGACACACATAGCATATTTTAATATGAAATTGACTGCAACACCAACAGGGCCATTGAAAAAAAAAAAGATCTCCTTTGCTGAAATAAAGAAACATGAGCTATTTCAAGTATTTGTTGAGCAACCCACAGCAAAATATGAACAAGTAACTTGTCTGAGGACTTTTTTCCTTTATCAATCCAGTTGAGGTTATTACACTGGTAAATACATCTTTCCTTTGAGAGCCACTTTTTTCTCCTTTTTGATTTTGAAATTCAGCTTTTACAGAAAGCAAAAGCCATTTCACAGACTTTTCCCACATGGCTTGCTTGGTTAGGGCTTGAAGTCTCGATCTTTGACTCGAGGCTTTGCTGGCAGAAGCCCTACATTCAGTTACAGCTATACTGGCAAAACCGAACTGTTCCTCCAGTACAACTTTTTTCCCTTATGGGATTAATTTCACTGAAGTGCAGTTTTCCTCTTGTTCATGTTCAGAGCACCATGGCAGTGCATTATGTCATTACCTTTACTACAACATGAGTTCAGAATTTCATCCTAGAATCAGAGCAAAACAAATATGATGTTGCATTAACAGTGAGGATATGTCTGGTTGGAATCAGATATTAAGGCTGTATCAGAACAGCAGATCCCTGTCTCATTGTAGATGCACTGTCTGCTGTTTTAAGCATGGAGAATGCCAAATTCAAGAGCAGAGACATGATGCGGCTCCTTCTAGTCTGCAGCAAATATAGTGTAGTGAGAAACGTCCATAAAGCTAGCAATTTGGGTTGCTGAAGAGTTCTGCACACGTGGGAGATTTCTGCCATCGTTAAGGACTTCCAGCATCCCCCTTCTGTATCCCAGACTAAGGAAAGCTGAGGAACGGAAGCATATTCACTCTACCTCCACTGCTGCCATGCCCTGGCTGCCAGATGGCTGTGCTGGCAGTGTAGAAGCAGTGCAAAAATTCAGAGAACACTGTGGTTTCTCTGCTCTCAGGGGACAGAGGCAACTGGGCCCTGTGCTGAGGAAAGGAACAATCCGTAACACCATCTTCAGCTTTCCTCCTGCCAGGGAACCTTTGCCAGAAGTTGCCTGGATGCAGCCCAGGCACTTCACAGGGTGTGTTTCTGATGGCAAACCAATGTAAATTAACAGCAACTCAGCTGACGCCGCTGTAGTTACATTGGTGAGACTCAGCCAGCTCAGAGGGAAGCTCATTTGTCTCCTCCTAACCCCACTGCTTGAGCCTCAGACACCCACTGAGACAGCGTCTCTTGCAGACACAGAGCGACCCAGCTTGGCTTGACTTTGTGGTACTCTTGGAAAGAGAACGTGTTGTTGTTGTACAGGATACTTTGTACTGTGGTCCTCAGAGCACTGCTGCCTTTCGTACAACTAGGGGACACAGTGTTTTTAAAATATTTATCCTCTCAGCAGCCTTAGTGGGTGTTTGAAAAAGCTACCAAATGACAGAGGCAGTCACGGAGACATACCTCTATGGCGATCACAGGTCGCTGCCTCTCTTACCTTCTCTTTGCTCAAACAAAAAACTGCATGAAATATTGGTCAAGTCTCTCTGAGAATTTATTTTCACTTGGAGCCTTCTATAATAAGTGTGTATGATTTACTGTGTAAATGGCTATGGTTATGACTAAAATTACTTGGCAACTTTCCCCTCCTAGTACATTGTTGCGAGGACTGATTTCGCTGGATGTGCTGTTCATGTGCTTTGAAAAATATTCTGCAGTACAATAAGGATTTATTCCTTACTACTATCAGAGAAATGGAAACATTTGTTTTCCAGTGCCTTTTTTGTCAGGCATAGGAGATCAGGACATTTATTGATATGCAAAAAGCGTGGTGCATGTACATTACTCATGTTCTGGCACGCACTTGCAGAGTTACACACAGACTGTGTGCTGGGAAGAGGTCTGGCAATTATTCTGTACTTACCTACAGGTTTTGCCTGAGGCAAATTCCTACTAAGCTCACTGGGACTTCTGCAATTCATTTCCTTGGAAATTTGATTGGCATGGATAATTATGTTGTCAACAGCATGTTCATACTTGAATGACTTACTGTTTAACAGTCAATTATTTCAGGTAAAGGCAGTTTTTCTGATAATCTGGTTGTACTGATGAGTTTGTGTATCAATACTGCTGTACTGTGTACTAGTCACAAAAGGAGCTTTGGCATATGAACTGACACAAATGAAACCGGAGAAATAGGTTACAGCTATGTAACAAACTCAGTAGCACTAGGGAACATCCCTGAGCATTGGAGTTCAGTTGTCTGTACTGCAAAATTTTTAAAATCCTCCCTGGCATGTTTTTGGCTTGGGTCAATTAATGCTTTCCCCAACAGTTTGAGGACATAGTTCAGGACCTGGCACGGGCCACAGACCATAAGTGGTCTGCATACGACCATCCTAATTTAGAGAATAAGAGAGTTTAGCAGTAGGGACACAGGCTGTCCTGTGATAGTTGGCCTCGGTGACAGGGCCAATACTCCAGCACATTTAATTTGCTATTGCAGACATTGTCACAAATGTTTAGGGCACTTTTTGCAAAAAACTTCTAATGGTATTGGAGCAAGCTTATTTCTTACTCAAAACTATTTACAAACTCTCTTCCTCCTTGTTTTGTAACTTGACAACTCACTGCTGCTATGTAATGTTCCAGCCTCCATGAGCAACAGATGTACCTTTGCTGGAATGATAATATTTACACAAGAAAGGGATTTCTTAAGGATATGCTTAAAAAATGCAAATTGAATATGTTTTTCATTTGTTTGCTAACAGCCAAAATTGTCTTTAAAGCTTAGTAACATAAATAAATCACTACTCTCCCTTTCTTGCTATCTATAGAAAACGGCATGAAACAAGAAGAAAAGATGTATAATTTTGCAGTGAAAGAAATCTGCCTGAAACCAACCAGACTGTGAGTTGTGCCTAGTGAATGCACCTTTTCTGGCCTAATCCAATAATAAACATGTCTGCCATGGAGAAACACGCACTAAGTTTTAAGAAGCCTTTGGAAGTCTCTCTGAATCTTTCCACCGTAGGCAGCCCCCAGAAAAAATCTGGGGTGCGGGACAGAGAGAAGGGGTGCAGGGGTCCCTCAGGAGAGAGCCTGGCCTGAGCCACCACTGCCTTCCCTGGCTCCTTCCTCTGCCCCGGCTGGGTGGCCAGCTGTGTCCCCAAGATACCCTGCAGCAACGGGGAGATTTGTTCCTCGAGATCCTGAAATCTAAGTGTGCTCTCACCTTCCAAGTAATTACAGAGAGGCTGCCATGCTTGCTCAGCCAAACACAAATGAGTCATTGCCTATGCTTTGCTTTTACAACGTGTTTCACATATACAGGTATTTCGCTCTACTCTTAGGAAATGGGGCAATGAAATAATTGCATTGTTGCTATGGAGCAAATATGCAGGCTCATAATTTTTTAAAACTTTGCACTCCGAATCAAACTATAAAAAATCTTAAGTGCAGCTCCACATGGCAGAATATTATTTTTAATGACTTCTTTTT
>VYXH01002919.1:0-10245 GCA_013397275.1 Burhinus bistriatus | reverse complement strand
GGTACTATATGTAGTGGAGTTACCACAGAAGTGCTTTTTTGGCAGATAGGGAACAAACTGTCTCAAGACGTTCTTAACCCAGCTCACGTATTACATCTTACGGTGAACTATCGTTCCTAATTGAATATTATTCAACAACAAGGGAGTAATGAGCCGACATGGAGGTGCTGATATAATCCGAGGATATGAACTCCCAATCTTATCTGACCTGTTATCCCCGGCGTACCTTTATACCGACTGTGTTAACGAATTAATCTTTGTACCCTGCATGCAGGGTATCAAGGTGTTGTACTATTTTAAATATTTTACCACGTTCTGTCATCAGATAAACTAAGTTAGATTTTGTACTGCTGGAGATCCACATGATTACATAGTACTTACGAGGGGATCCAGTAGTTTATCGTGGATCTATAATGTATAAACCTCGTAGATATAATGTCCAGACTATGTAGAACGGTAACTATTTTATAGTATACCAATCATAGTTTATAACCTAATTATTTTATAGTTACGCACAGCAGTGCATTAGAATTTAGATGTACACTGTAAGTAATTATGGTGTATATAGTATGGTTAGTATCCTTCTTGGCGTACAACAATCATAAAGAAATAGCGGGAATGTATCTCATTACCGGCGCTATATTTAGTGTAGTTGGTACTCTGATGTCTAATATGATTAGAGTAGAACTATCCAGTACCGGATCTCGTATTATATGTGTAGAAACTATATCTACTTACAACGTGATAATCACTCTTCACGGACTGTCTATGATCTTTATGTTTTTGATGCCCGCATTATTTGCAGGTTTTGGTAACTACTTTGTACCGATCTATATTGGTAGTTCTGAGGTAGTGTACCCACGAATTAATGCAGTATCATATTTCCTAGTTCCATTAGGATCTATATTAGTAATGCAGAGCATAATATCTGAGTATGGATCTGGTATGGGTTGGACTATGTATCCTCCATTAAGTAGTAGTCTTATGACATTGAATACGGAATCCGTAGACTGGATCATTATTGGCCTGGCTGTCTTAGGAATAAGTAGTCTATTGGGTTCTATAAATTTCATAGGAACGAGTATCTTCTTAGGATCTGTGTCAGGAAGCAGACCAAATATCTTGTATATCTGGGCCATCATCTTTACAGCTATAATGCTTTTAATAACATTACCTATATTGACCGGAGGTTTAGTAATGTTGTTAATGGATCTACATACTAATTCCGAATTCTATGATTCTATGTATTCAGGAGATAGTGTATTATATCAGCATTTATTCTGGTTCTTTGGTCATCCAGAGGTCTACATCTTAATTCTCCCTGGTTTCGGAGTGATATCTCAGACGCTATCTACTTATGCTACTCGATCTGTTTTTGGCGGACAGGCAATGATCTTAGCTATGGGTTGCATATCTATCTTAGGTTCTCTAGTATGGGCACATCATATGATGACAGTAGGATTAGAGGTAGATACTCGTGCATTTTTCTCAGCGGTAACTATCATGATTGCAATTCCTACAGGTACCAAAATCTTTAACTGGCTTGGTACCTATATGGCTAGCAACAACGTCACCAGACAAGTAGATCTATGGACAGCGTTATCCTTTATTATCCTCTTTACTTTAGGAGGTACCACAGGTGTAGTAATGGGAAATGCTAGTATGGATATAGCATTACATGATACATATTATATTGTAGCTCACTTCCATTTTGTCTTATCTCTAGGTGCAGTAATCTCTACACTATGTGCTTTATTCTATTATTCAAGAGATATGTTCGGAGATACACATAATCTTTGGACTGCCTTAACAGTAAATTCTCCATATCTAAATATATGGTATTTTGTATTCCTTACCAGCATTATATTAACTTTCTTACCTTTGCACTTACTTGCCTTCAATGTCATGCCTCGAAGAATCCCCGATTATCAAGATTATCTTTATTATATTCACGCTATGTCAAGTCTAGGTAGTATATCCACTGTTATCATTATACTTGCTTTACTATTATAACAACAAAGGATTACTTTGAAGTATCTTTTTGAACGTGGTTTATCACCAACAGAGAACTCATTTCGTCTGAACCAAAGTAAGCTGTGAGATAACTATATATCAGGAACTTGACAAGCACAGACAAATTTCTATAAACACATGAGGGAGCGAAGAGAATCCAATATGTTACTCACTTCATGGAAATCAAAAGAGCTTTCACGCTATCTTTTATGCCTATCGAGTCGCTCAAGGAAGATTTTATCCTGTTATTTTTATGAGGGATGTAAAGGTGCTCAGGGTCTAACCGTCGGGCCAAATCGATCCTCATATTCAAGGATAATTCTATTTTGAAAAGCATTATATATACGACATGTGAAGAGTCGGACCAACTTTCACGCACGACGATAATTACCCGACAAGGATTTTCCTACCTTTGGACCGTCAGAATACAGCCGCCGTTTACACACAAGTGTACCGGGCAGGTNGAAGTATCTTTTTGAACGTGGTTTATCACCAACAGAGAACTCATTTCGTCTGAACCAAAGTAAGCTGTGAGATAACTATATATCAGGAACTTGACAAGCACAGACAAATTTCTATAAACACATGAGGGAGCGAAGAGAATCCAATATGTTACTCACTTCATGGAAATCAAAAGAGCTTTCACGCTATCTTTTATGCCTATCGAGTCGCTCAAGGAAGATTTTATCCTGTTATTTTTATGAGGGATGTAAAGGTGCTCAGGGTCTAACCGTCGGGCCAAATCGATCCTCATATTCAAGGATAATTCTATTNATGCAATACCAACCGTGATTATGTATTTCTTATTAATGGGAGCACAGTTCCCTGGGTATCCAGTCCAGTACTCTTCATTGGGCATTGTGATTAACCTACTGTACAACCTTGTCTCTCAGGAGCATACCGTGAATATCGATGATCTTTTAATGACTACAGCTTCCAAGCATACATCAAAACACCCTAACCAATCTAATTACTAGTCAATCCTAGTTTATCCAGGATCGTAGTTACCTACTGGGTCATACACAGTAAATTACGGAAGTACAGACTGGTAAAGCCTATTTAAATTCGTTGTTGTTTATTTACAAGTATATTATTGCTTGAATACTCAACCATAGACATTCTATGAAATGTAAGTATAGAATGTNATAATTAGTGATGACATAAACACTAACAAACCACCTGTTTTACTAGGAATTACTTTTAATATGGCATAATATGCTAAGAAATACCATTCAGGTACTATATGTAGTGGAGTTACAAATCGATTAACAGGTATCGAGTTATCTGGATGAGACAATTCCATCCATCCAAATCCTATTTGTAAGAACAGAATTACTATCAAGTAGGTTAATCCTTTGCCATCGGTCATAAGCATATGAGGATAGAAAGGTACTTTTAAAGGAGTATCTATACCGACGGGATTACTAGAACCATTTAAATGTAGATAGAAAATGTGTAATACTATCATTATACATCCCACGAAAGGTAATACAAAATGTAAAACAAAGAATCGTTTTAACGTAACGTCTGATACATAGTATCCTCCTAGTATCCAAGGTACTAAGTATGGGATTGGAGACAGTAGATTAGTAATTACAGTAGCACCCCAAAAACTCATTTGTCCCCATGGTAATACATAACCGAGGAAAGCGGTAGCAATTGTAAGTATGTATAATACAAGTCCAGATAACCAGGCAGTAGTCAAGTAACTATAGCTACCGTTGTATAAACCACGAATCATATGTATCAATAGAAAGGCAAAGACTGCAGAAGCAGTTGTAGAATGTAGTAATCTAAACTCCCATCCACCAGCTACTTCTCTCACTATATGTTGCACACTGGCAAACGAGAGGGCAGCGTCTGAAGTATATCGGATAGCTAAGGTAATACCAGTAACGATTTGCATCACAAACGCTATTGCTAGTAAAAAACCAAAATTATACGAAAAATTAATATTTATGGCACATCGATAGTATACCAAATGTGCTCGCACTAAACTCATGGATAGTTGCTATTCCAATCAGGGATTAACGCGGTATCCTATGCTCCCGTACATCACAGCTTGATAAAGAACTTTTGTACTCGTAACCATGCTAACACAAATGAACTTTTACATGGTAAGATTGAGCGTGGACTATCGAATGAAACAATGTGCTCCAACGCTAGTCTAAGTCTCTAACATACCTTTTACCTGACACTGTACGGAACGTAACAAACCTCCAGGCAAAGAATTAATCTCCTACTACATTATAAATACAAACTAGATGTTCCACCGGTAAATTAGGAGGGGATAACATCTTTTGGTAACCTAGATACGAAGGATGTAGATTTTATGTCGATTACTAACAAGTTACAAACTATAGATAGATTTACTACTGGCACCTGTTTTGTATCTGGACATAGTTAATCCTTGTACGGTTCGTACCTACTTGACTTCCATCAACAGCTGAACTGTAGTTTATCGGGACTAAAGTCAGTATAGTCAATTGAAAGGTTTGTTCAGCCACTGGTTCACCATCAACTACCTTGTTTCGACTTCGTACCGACTGTGTTTCTAGTTCCACTACCAAACATATACCACTGTTCCAGATATTCAGGAATGTACGCTCCTTTTGTTTTTGGACAGCGGTTAATCTTACCTTTTCCTTACGTACTCAGGGCATACAGCATATTCTGATAACAGAAGCTAGACTCCTTAATAATTAACCACCTTAGTTTTGTAAAGTCACCAGGCATGCAATACCAACCGTGATTATGTATTTCTTATTAATGGGAGCACAGTTCCCTGGGTATCCAGTCCAGTACTCTTCATTGGGCATTGTGATTAACCTACTGTACAACCTTGTCTCTCAGGAGCATACCGTGAATATCGATGATCTTTTAATGACTACAGCTTCCAAGCATACATCAAAACACCCTAACCAATCTAATTACTAGTCAATCCTAGTTTATCCAGGATCGTAGTTACCTACTGGGTCATACACAGTAAATTACGGAAGTACAGACTGGTAAAGCCTATTTAAATTCGTTGTTGTTTATTTACAAGTATATTATTGCTTGAATACTCAACCATAGACATTCTATGAAATGTAAGTATAGAATGTTAAAAGGCTCGTTAGAAGAACTAACCAAATATAGACGATTATTTTCTGTAGCACTAGATGCATTAGGAACATATGTATCGTTAATAGGTGGTTGAGAAAAGAATAACAAGATACCTCCTACAACAACATGACTAAAATGTACTCCAGTAAGCATAAACATATAAGTACCTATAGCATTATCATTAATATATATAGAGAGTCCAATGTACTCACTGACAAGAAGAAAACAGAATATTTCTATAATACAGAAGGCGACTGTAAAAATTAAATAATTACTTACTCCAATCATATTTAAGGTTTTCAAGTAATGACTTGACACTACTACACTAAGTGCACTTAACAGAATAGTCATAATTAGAACAATAGAGCTGGGACTTGGTAAACAGATTCCTTCTACATAAAAACCAGTAGTCCAACTAGTTGATAAGGCTCCCCAAAAGAGACTGATGAATAATCCAGTTTCAGAAAAGATCAATCCCATTACAACTGTACTGAGTACGCTAGTATTAGAATAATATATTTCCCGAGCACTATAAAGCAAAACAAATAAGAATCCGAATAGTAAAGGATTTAAGATCCAACCTATATTAAATAATCTTAAACTAGTAGGATATTGAAATACAATACGTTTATAGCTAGGAATTCTACTTAGCAGCCAGATTACAACAGATTCCCTATCTAGTCTATATTGACTAACCAAACTAACTTAGCACCGCGTATACTGTGTATACTTAATTGATATTTACTGTAGAAACCTATACAATTGACCCAGGATTATGTATCCAGTATCTTTTAGGTGGTAGATCTTCTTTTGTTAGACGCTAACTTCCCGGCAAAACATCCCTCTTAACGTATCCTTGTTATTGGAGCACATAACGTTCCCTTTGAAGAGGGTTTAGATTCCCAAGCAACCGGATCGTGTTGGCTAGGTGAACTATTGATCACGTTTCATAAATACAATCAGTGAAAGCTCTTTTGATTTCCATGAAGTGAGTAACATATTGGATTCTCTTCGCTCCCTCATGTGTTTATAGTTTCAGTACTATTTCATAATTAGTGATGACATAAACACTAACAAACCACCTGTTTTACTAGGAATTACTTTTAATATGGCATAATATGCTAAGAAATACCATTCAGGTACTATATGTAGTGGAGTTACAAATCGATTAACAGGTATCGAGTTATCTGGATGAGACAATTCCATCCATCCAAATCCTATTTGTAAGAACAGAATTACTATCAAGTAGGTTAATCCTTTGCCATCGGTCATAAGCATATGAGGATAGAAAGGTACTTTTAAAGGAGTATCTATACCGACGGGATTACTAGAACCATTTAAATGTAGATAGAAAATGTGTAATACTATCATTATACATCCCACGAAAGGTAATACAAAATGTAAAACAAAGAATCGTTTTAACGTAACGTCTGATACATAGTATCCTCCTAGTATCCAAGGTACTAAGTATGGGATTGGAGACAGTAGATTAGTAATTACAGTAGCACCCCAAAAACTCATTTGTCCCCATGGTAATACATAACCGAGGAAAGCGGTAGCAATTGTAAGTATGTATAATACAAGTCCAGATAACCAGGCAGTAGTCAAGTAACTATAGCTACCGTTGTATAAACCACGAATCATATGTATCAATAGAAAGGCAAAGACTGCAGAAGCAGTTGTAGAATGTAGTAATCTAAACTCCCATCCACCAGCTACTTCTCTCACTATATGTTGCACACTGGCAAACGAGAGGGCAGCGTCTGAAGTATATCGGATAGCTAAGGTAATACCAGTAACGATTTGCATCACAAACGCTATTGCTAGTAAAAAACCAAAATTATACGAAAAATTAATATTTATGGCACATCGATAGTATACCAAATGTGCTCGCACTAAACTCATGGATAGTTGCTATTCCAATCAGGGATTAACGCGGTATCCTATGCTCCCGTACATCACAGCTTGATAAAGAACTTTTGTACTCGTAACCATGCTAACACAAATGAACTTTTACATGGTAAGATTGAGCGTGGACTATCGAATGAAACAATGTGCTCCAACGCTAGTCTAAGTCTCTAACATACCTTTTACCTGACACTGTACGGAACGTAACAAACCTCCAGGCAAAGAATTAATCTCCTACTACATTATAAATACAAACTAGATGTTCCACCGGTAAATTAGGAGGGGATAACATCTTTTGGTAACCTAGATACGAAGGATGTAGATTTTATGTCGATTACTAACAAGTTACAAACTATAGATAGATTTACTACTGGCACCTGTTTTGTATCTGGACATAGTTAATCCTTGTACGGTTCGTACCTACTTGACTTCCATCAACAGCTGAACTGTAGTTTATCGGGACTAAAGTCAGTATAGTCAATTGAAAGGTTTGTTCAGCCACTGGTTCACCATCAACTACCTTGTTTCGACTTCGTACCGACTGTGTTTCTAGTTCCACTACCAAACATATACCACTGTTCCAGATATTCAGGAATGTACGCTCCTTTTGTTTTTGGACAGCGGTTAATCTTACCTTTTCCTTACGTACTCAGGGCATACAGCATATTCTGATAACAGAAGCTAGACTCCTTAATAATTAACCACCTTAGTTTTGTAAAGTCACCAGGCATGCAATACCAACCGTGATTATGTATTTCTTATTAATGGGAGCACAGTTCCCTGGGTATCCAGTCCAGTACTCTTCATTGGGCATTGTGATTAACCTACTGTACAACCTTGTCTCTCAGGAGCATACCGTGAATATCGATGATCTTTTAATGACTACAGCTTCCAAGCATACATCAAAACACCCTAACCAATCTAATTACTAGTCAATCCTAGTTTATCCAGGATCGTAGTTACCTACTGGGTCATACACAGTAAATTACGGAAGTACAGACTGGTAAAGCCTATTTAAATTCGTTGTTGTTTATTTACAAGTATATTATTGCTTGAATACTCAACCATAGACATTCTATGAAATGT
Source organism: Burhinus bistriatus (assembly GCA_013397275.1). Taxonomy (NCBI): domain Eukaryota; kingdom Metazoa; phylum Chordata; class Aves; order Charadriiformes; family Burhinidae; genus Burhinus; species Burhinus bistriatus. Next base: position 2,133 of record VYXH01002919.1, on the reverse strand, counting down.
AAGTATAGAATGTTAAAAGGCTCGTTAGAAGAACTAACCAAATATAGACGATTATTTTCTGTAGCACTAGATGCATTAGGAACATATGTATCGTTAATAGGTGGTTGAGAAAAGAATAACAAGATACCTCCTACAACAACATGACTAAAATGTACTCCAGTAAGCATAAACATATAAGTACCTATAGCATTATCATTAATATATATAGAGAGTCCAATGTACTCACTGACAAGAAGAAAACAGAATATTTCTATAATACAGAAGGCGACTGTAAAAATTAAATAATTACTTACTCCAATCATATTTAAGGTTTTCAAGTAATGACTTGACACTACTACACTAAGTGCACTTAACAGAATAGTCATAATTAGAACAATAGAGCTGGGACTTGGTAAACAGATTCCTTCTACATAAAAACCAGTAGTCCAACTAGTTGATAAGGCTCCCCAAAAGAGACTGATGAATAATCCAGTTTCAGAAAAGATCAATCCCATTACAACTGTACTGAGTACGCTAGTATTAGAATAATATATTTCCCGAGCACTATAAAGCAAAACAAATAAGAATCCGAATAGTAAAGGATTTAAGATCCAACCTATATTAAATAATCTTAAACTAGTAGGATATTGAAATACAATACGTTTATAGCTAGGAATTCTACTTAGCAGCCAGATTACAACAGATTCCCTATCTAGTCTATATTGACTAACCAAACTAACTTAGCACCGCGTATACTGTGTATACTTAATTGATATTTACTGTAGAAACCTATACAATTGACCCAGGATTATGTATCCAGTATCTTTTAGGTGGTAGATCTTCTTTTGTTAGACGCTAACTTCCCGGCAAAACATCCCTCCGTCTGAAGTATATCGGATAGCTAAGGTAATACCAGTAACGATTTGCATCACAAACGCTATTGCTAGTAAAAAACCAAAATTATACGAAAAATTAATATTTATGGCACATCGATAGTATACCAAATGTGCTCGCACTAAACTCATGGATAGTTGCTATTCCAATCAGGGATTAACGCGGTATCCTATGCTCCCGTACATCACAGCTTGATAAAGAACTTTTGTACTCGTAACCATGCTAACACAAATGAACTTTTACATGGTAAGATTGAGCGTGGACTATCGAATGAAACAATGTGCTCCAACGCTAGTCTAAGTCTCTAACATACCTTTTACCTGACACTGTACGGAACGTAACAAACCTCCAGGCAAAGAATTAATCTCCTACTACATTATAAATACAAACTAGATGTTCCACCGGTAAATTAGGAGGGGATAACATCTTTTGGTAACCTAGATACGAAGGATGTAGATTTTATGTCGATTACTAACAAGTTACAAACTATAGATAGATTTACTACTGGCACCTGTTTTGTATCTGGACATAGTTAATCCTTGTACGGTTCGTACCTACTTGACTCTTCAGTTTAATTTAAAGAGTCCTCTGTTTACAGCCAAAAACCGTTCTTGTAGGCGGTAGGAGCATTCAAATAGCTCTCAGTATCTTCTGATATACTATAGAACTAGCATTCATCTACAGCTACGGTAACTGTTCTAAGAAACACACTTCCCTTCTCGCCGATAATAGAATATGTGGCTAAAATTTCACTTGTTAAACCAGCCTGGGATCATGAAAGTNACTGGCACCTGTTTTGTATCTGGACATAGTTAATCCTTGTACGGTTCGTACCTACTTGACTTCCATCAACAGCTGAACTGTAGTTTATCGGGACTAAAGTCAGTATAGTCAATTGAAAGGTTTGTTCAGCCACTGGTTCACCATCAACTACCTTGTTTCGACTTCGTACCGACTGTGTTTCTAGTTCCACTACCAAACATATACCACTGTTCCAGATATTCAGGAATGTACGCTCCTTTTGTTTTTGTAAATGCGCTCATGGATTCAGTGTCCAGGACTACCTGGCGCTTAATAACGATTCCTTCTTCCAGCTTCCAATTTCAATTCAGTTTTAATTCCCCGTGGTAAACACAGTCAATACGGACGAACGCTTTTTACGCCTGGTATGCATGGATAATACTCGACTCTTCAATAGTTTGACCGCTACTGCTGGGACTGTATCTTTCGTACCTACGGTTGTACCATCAAGCCTCTTCT
>VYXH01002912.1:15133-39696 GCA_013397275.1 Burhinus bistriatus | reverse complement strand
GACAGGATGCTGGGCCATCTTGTGCTTCCAGATTGTGCTTTTGCCAAGAAAGATTGGACTAGATGATCCTTGAGGTGCCTTCCAGCCTGGGAAGTGTTCCATCTATGATTCTTCCTTCCAACCTTCCATGATTCTATGATCCATTTTAATTCAGCCATCAATGAAACTGTAATAAAGATATGATAAACTATAGATAAGTCCATAAAGAAGTGTCTGTATTAGAAAGTATTTGCTGATTCTTATATTGAATTTGAGACAGGAAGTACTCTTTGTGAGTTTTTAATGGAAAAACAATGTAAAATCTGCATTGAAAAGAAAGATAACAGCTATATTGAATAAAGTTCTAGTGCCTAAATGCCAAGTGTCATATGGAACAAGTGTGAGGACATGCGAACCATCCAAAAATACTGCAAAGGTATTGTGAGCGTATGAGTGCACAACTATGAGAGAGAAGAAAGAAATACTATTTACTCACATACATCGAATAGAAATAGTATTACAGAATTACACTTTAAAAAGAAAAATTATGCTGATGATCAATGAAAGAAGGAAATTCCTGACAATGCTGGCTAACAAAGTGTGAACATCATATGCTCCAAGGGAAGTGATGGGACCAGTCTTGACTGATAGTAGGCTTGCCTTGCTAACCTATTTTTAGAGGACCAATGGCTCAGACAAAATCCTCAGGGCACATAAATTAGGATCATGATAATTGACTAAGTCTTGCAATAACTGTGTTTCTGATCATGAGGTTATAATGTTCATGGAGAAACAGGAAGTACTCCACTTCTGCCTCCACTTCCCCTTCTGAAATCAGTACTTCTCACTGAAATAAGTACTTGACAAAAAGCTTTTCATTCTTTTTGGTGGGAGCTATTGCTGTTCCACAAGTTCAGTGCATCTACACCACCTTTCTTGTTTGTTTGTGTTTCAGGACCATCAAATGTAGAAAAAATAGCAGAAAATAAACTACAGATGACATCTTGTTCTAGCTCAGAAACTGACATAAACAAACTGGAATTCCAGGGGAACAAAACTATGAAAGAAGCAGACCTATCTGAGCACAGCCTATAGCATTTTTCGTGTTTATAATCAGTCATAATGTCAGTATGCATAATACTGCACTTAAATTTTCTCATATTTAAGGAGTACATATAATTCTATTTTCAAAATATCCTTTTTTAAACCTGTTCAGGATCAACCAAACATATCGTTTGTCCAGGGACTGCTTCTCTTCAATCCACCAGTTTTAAAACTATTTTGAGAGTAAGCAGGACAATATAAACACAAATCAATGGTTAGACATGAAGCATAAATGAAGTAAGGTAATAATTCATGCTAGTACCATAAGGGAAATTACAGGACCTTTGATCTTACGCACCCCACAGCTAATGATAAGGAACACAAGGATCAAAACCAACTTACTAAGTCATCATTTCAATATACTTTCAGAGCTTGTCCATTTTGGTTAGAAAAGAGGCAACTTTTACACTATTTTAAACGGATCTGATCTCTCAGTCTCTACTGGATTTTGTTATAAGGCTGTGAATTTTGCTGAGTTTATTTCAATGGAGAAGTTGAATGGTAAAGTGGCAATGAAAACCTACACATTTCGTCTCTATTTGGTTATCAGAGCATCAAAGAAAGAAGATCAAAACTAACAATTATGATGGAGAGTCAAGAAATGGATTGGGAAACAAACGTACTGGAAGTGACGAAAGGTCACTGATACCAGGTACTGAGTGGCATCAGAACTGACTTACAGTCTTGATTTTGATGATGTGAAGACCAGAAAAAACAGAGTTTATTATGTTTTCTTCTTTTTTCTTTTTTCTTTTTTCTTTTTTTTGTGTTACTCTTTTATTACTATGAGATCTCCTCACTATGTGCTTTGATTTTCTTAGAAAAGATGTGCATAATTAACATGTGAGTGTGTTCAAATGATAAGATGTATATTATCCTTCCATCTAGCAGACAATACCATGAATCAACTTATGTTTTCTTCAGCTCTAGAAATATGTTCACCTAAAAGTATTCTACCATACAAAAGCAACTGGGAATTATAAGCCATTCCATATCAAAACAGAGGATTTAAACAGAATATGAACTCCTTATAAGTCACTGAATAAACAGTAATTGAGAGAGCCTTGTTGTCCAAATCAAAAAAGATAAAGCAGCTTACTTTGTTAGTGCTTAGATGTTAAAAATCAGACAAATGTAATTTCCTGTTTTGAGTTTCCCTGATGAGTCAGTTTGCCTTCTTTCTTTGTTCTATATTACTGATGGATTTAATTTGATTGCAATTGTAACTTTGATTTGATAAGGGCATTGTTCAATTTTGTTCAGCATAATTTAAGTCACACAGGCTAAATTAAGATATTCATGGATTTTAAATCTGATTATTTATTAACTGGCAATCAAAGTAATAGAAGCATATAGGTCTGATTTTTCTATTAAAATTTTGGTGAGAGTATCCAACCTCACAAGGTTAAAATGTTATCCTAGATGATAAATCTGTAAGCTAATAAAATGGCTTCTAAACCTTTGTGTATTTTTTTCAAAGAACATATTATCATCATCATTCTTTGCCATAAGAAGGTAAATTGCACTTAAAAACTTTCCAGGGGAGATTGAGGTTGTATTTACACCGGCAAAGTTCTCTCTGTTACACGTCTCTTTATCTTACAAATAAGAAATATTCAGCCGTCAGTGTAATGCAAACTGTGTTTGCATTACATTTGCTCACACTACATGAAATGAAACACAAAGGTCTCTCTCATGTTTCACCGTGTTTCATGGTATAAGTTGAGATATTTTAATCCATAATACTAAATATAAATACTGTCGTAGTGGATTGTAGACTTCTTATCCCCGGGGATTCTTCACGTACGTTAGCTCTCTGAGCTTGACTGCTGCTTCTTTTTGCACATCTGGACCAAGGCAACAGGTCATTAAGTTAGTTTCATAATCTGTAAATACCCACTGTAATTTGGTAGCTAGAGTAGGTTTTAAGAAAAGCTAAGTTTTTTGGAACCAAGCATAACTGAAATGTGCACCTACCACAAGATTACTAATAGAATAAGTAGCTTAGAAAGCAGGCAGTAAATAAGCTCTGTAATTGGAAACGCCATGTGTTCTGCAGGAAGAAGAAGTGATTTTAACAATTACTTCAGTCTTATTGAATAGATTTCACTCCACAGGCCAGATAATATCTTTGCAGAACAAATGTAGTAGTAGATCAGTGACAGCAGAAGACGCTGCCAAACTGTACCCAGAAAAGTTTCAGGACAGAGCCAAATTCTGCTGTGTGCAATGTCTCTGATTCTCAGGAATAGTCAGTATGATTATACACACAAGAGAAGGTTAAATGCTGATGCATTTTTTTGCAGAGCTGGGCCAAATATGATGCATAAAATAAAGACAATATTTGCATAATAACATAATTTACTAAAATTAGCTACAATAGTGTCAGCTTTGCTTTTGCTATTTTATAGTAGTATAACTGAGCTGCTGGTTAATTCAAGCAAATAGACAAGTTTTAATTTTTTTTTTGGTTTTTGTTGGGTTTGTTTTTTTTTTCTTAATAAAGATACTAGAATATCCTTTATTATTTGGTTTTGTTCAATATTTCGCCCCCAGTGATTTCCAGCTCTACTGGAGATATATCAACTTACATGTCAGAATTTGACACTAACTTCAGAGATTTATTTTATTACTCCTGGGCTTACAATCTTTATTTTGTTTCATATTGGCTGTCCCCCAAGCACAGCTTGAAATGGATTAAAATTGAATAGCATTACTTGTGACAAATCCTCTGCTAAACATGCAAAAGAGCAATACACTGGAGATGTCTGAGTTTATTTCTAATAAAAAAATTATGACTGAAGTGGCTTCTGAAAATAACATTCACTGATTTAAAACTTTTGGACAGAATTATATTAATGGGCTTAACTTACCACCAATCTCTCTTGATGAATGTTAATGATATTACATCAGAATAAACCAGAGGCTGGGAGATGTTGCATGAACTTTCAGAGTTCATTTTGCTAAGACACTGGTAAAGTTGTAAAATTAAACTTGTAAAATTATAGGCACCTAACAAAGATCTTTCAACTAGAAAGCCGTTGTGTCTAGGATTCTTTTAAAGGCAGTAGAAAGCAAGAGTTCTGCTCTAAGTTATCTGCTGGAGGACTCAGACCCTTTTTGCTACAGCTGCACTGTGGGACAGGCAGAGTCCGGTCCCTTTGCTATCAAAACCAGGGAGATGGCTGGAGTGCAAGACTTCCAGCTTTTAGATTCCCCCTCCACAAAGTCCAGACATGACCCTGTCACACACTTCAACCTGAGCTAGAAAGTCCTCCTGCTGGTTTCACATAACCTCTGTTTCTTATTCTGGGACAGTAACGTCACAAGCACCCTGACTTAACCACCAGTTTTCCACCCTTTCTTATACCTTTTTTTTCACTTGGCAGATTCATGAGACAGATGCAGACCTTCGAAGCCAAAAAAGCTTCCCCATCAGTTGAAATTGCTCTACAGAGTGATGGCATTGACTAGCAAAGATTGTGAACATTTGGAAGACCACTGTTGTCAGTGGTTGTCCCACATCACCAGTTTCACTGTTGCCTTAATGAGCTTTTTTCCAAAAGACCAAAAGGAAGTAATGATTTTAAGTTAATTTCACAGGACTTGTGTTACTATAGGTGTAAGATATAAGTTAACAATTAATTCATCCAGAGTTATTAAATTATAAGGCTGTGAAAACAGAGTCCCTAGTGAATTTTCGTTGCTAAGTTTCTTATGGATATTTATAGTACATACCACACAATATATAACGAGTAGGAGAAAGTTTTCCTCTATTTATTTTAAACAATTATTGTCTACATATAAAATCTTTTCTGTCCTCTCCAAATTACCATTTATTCTGTTGTCAAGGAAGGTTTTCTTTGGAATAGAATCATTACTATATAAGAAATCTATACTGTCATGTTTCTGAAAATTCCGATAGATTGCCTAGCACTTTCATAGAGATGTGGTACATGACCAATGGTGGGACAGATGTATTATCATTTTTTCCTTTGTCATAAAGATAAAAGGGCCAAACATTGCCATAAGTAAGGGAAGTATGATTTGTTTTTAAATTACCACATGGTTTTCTGATTTATATCCAAAGAAAGTATAACATTTTTCAAAAGCACTAAAGCCCCAGTGTCCTTTCCAGAAGTTACTATTACAGTGGGGGCTGTATCAACAAAAAGATGTAGATGTCTAATCTGGCTGCTTAAATGCTTACTGCCAAACTTGACATACTAAACTGAGATGCAGAAAATTTCATGTCCTCTTATTTCTGCCACAGGGTTTGCCTCAGTTAAACGAACCCTTGCCAAACATAAGTAACTGCAGCCATAACTTTTATCTAATCTGTAAGGGCATTCGTTGGTGAGATGTATAGTTCATTTCATCTGTGGTACTTGTAGTTAGCATTCCTGGGAATTGCCTATCCAATAAATGTGAAAGAGGAGGACAGCCTTTTATCCAGAGCTTAATGGTCAACATATGTACTGGGATGTGGAAATTCCAGCTTCTTTTTTTTTTTATTTCTCTTGCTTGGGGAGGCTTGATTCCACATTAACCTACAAGCAGAAAAGTGAATTTTCTGCCAGATTAGAAAAAGCTAAAGGAACACAATCTCTTTTGGTGAAGACTTTCCATTTTGTACAAAACAAATATCACTGACACAGAACTGAAACCCACGTGTGAAAGTGCTGCCACTGCTAGAGCTCTAAGGTGACAAGAGCCTCCTTGTACTGCTTTCTCCACAGGTAACCAAAAAGGGATATTAAATGCAAAATTTTCATGCTGTTATAGAATACAAATCAGGGGTTTTAACATTTTAAACAGAGAAAAATGCAAGATGACTCGGCCAAACAGGAAAGCAATTTAAAAAATATCCAGGCTTGATTCCAGACAGCTCACTGGCTTCCCAGGTTGCGGTAAATCCTGTACAGCCCTTGCTGGTCTCTGAGGGAGTTACTCCTCCCTCAACTCTGCCCAGTCTGCTCCCTGCTCCTCATAGCAGCAGTAGGAACTCCTCTTGGCCTTTATTTCTCCTGGTTGGACAAGTCCAGTTCCTGTTGCCTCTCCCAACACATGCTCCAGCCCCCACCACCTTGGTACCATCTGCTGCACTCACTCTGGCATATCACTATCTGTACTTGTCCTGAGGAGCTCCAAACTGGACATAGCAGTCCTGGTGCAATCTTGTAAGTGTCAAACAGAAGCTGAGGAACATTTCCTCAGACCTTCTGGCTATATTCATGCCTAGTAGCCAGGGTTTTTTTGATAAATTAGTACACCATTGACTAGTGTTCAGATTGTCATCCATCAAGACCCCTAGGTTCTTTTCTGCAAAGCTGCATATGAGCTGGTCAGTCTTCAGCCTGCACTGTTGCATAGGGTTATTCTTTCCCTGCAGGATTTTGTACTTGTCTTTACTGAACTTCATGAGGTTTCTGCCAGCTCACTTCTCTTCAAAGAACTCTGAATGGCCTTACCCATCAGTGTATCATGGTTGTCCGTTGGTTTGGTATTATCTGAAAAGAAGACAGAATATATTTATTTATTTATACAAGAATCATGGAATTGTTTAGGTTGGAAAAGACCTTTAAGATCAACAGGTCCAACTGTTAACCTAACACTGCCAAGTCCACCACTAAACCATGTCCCTAAGCATCACATCTACATGTCTTTTAAATACCTCCAGGGGTGGTGACTCAACCACTTCCCTGGGCAGCCTGTTCCAAAGCTTGACAATGCTTTTGGTGAAGAAATTTTTCTAATATCCAATCTAAACCTCCCCTGGCACAACCTGAGGTCATTTCCTCTTGTCCTGTCACTTGTTACTTGGGAGAAGAGACTGACCCCCACCTCGCTACAACATCCTGTCAGGTAGTTGTAGAGAGTGATAAGGTCTCCCCTCAGCCCCCTTTTCTCCAGGCTAAACAACCCGAGTTCCCTCAGCCCCTCCTCACAAGACTTGTGCTCTAGACTCTTCACCAGCTTTGTTGCTCTTCTTTGGACACGCTCCAGCGCCTCAATGTCTTTCTTGTAGTGAGGGGCCCAAAACTGAACACAGTACTCGAGGTGGGGCCTGACCAGTGCCGAGTACAGGAGGACACTTACATCTTTAGTCCTGCTGGCCACACTATTTCTGATACAAATCAGGATGCTGTTGGCCTTCTTGGCCATGTTGTATTCATTCTGGATAAAAATAGAAAATATCAAAGAAAATCAAGACACAGGCTGAGAACTGTTTATTACATATTCTTTCTGTCCCTCACGATCTGGGAAACATTTTGCAGGTTGTTATATTCATATCACTATTGGACCTGTATTTTTGGATACTGTGAATGGGCTTCCCACTCTTAGATTATCTCTATCACAAAGCTACTGATGCACAAGAGGGCAGTATGTCACAGGAAAATCTAGCATTGGATTTATAAACTACTCTGCTGCTGTTTCTGGCATAAAAATGTTTTGGGGCTGATATATCAGCTCAGTTATTTTAAATCCAGTCATTGAGCCAATTTAATGAGCCCAGGGAGCTGAGCAAATTAAATGTGTTTTCCTATATTTTTCCAGCCTTTACATCTTTATTGACTATACAGGCTTCGTCTATACTATTTCATACTAATGCATATAGGGAATTCTGCCAAGAGTGACAATATTACAACATTGCTGCAAGCTGCAGCCAAAGAGTGATAATGGCAACAATGGACTCGGCAGCAGGCGTTGGCTCTGACACTTCAAGGTCACCTTTCAGTATCAGCAGATGAACTTCCAAAAGCTGGTGTTTTGCCACCCTAAAGATCCTGCAACTGAATTTTTCCTCCTGTGCAATTTCAGGAGACATAAGAAAGATTTGTGATGAATATTCAGATAGACTATTTTAACTTACTTGACCATGAAATAACTTTGCATTGTGCCTGGGATTCAGTATGACAAGTTAATTTAGGCTTTACTGCATTTTTAAGCCTCCTAAGACACCAAACCATGCAATTATCACCATGTAGTCTACGCAGTGTTCTGTTTTACATATTGTGAACAGCTCTGTGGTATGGTAATAACATTCTTAATATGTCTACTTTTATAGTACAAAAGAGGTAGGACTCAAAATGAATGTGTTTGTGCTGCAGATCTGGAGAGCAATATTTGAACACTGTAACAGTTCATTATTTTAAAGTAACTTGTAAATTCTTTTACCACAGCATAAACCAGCAAAGTACATCAATGTTCCTTGTTGGGTCTGGAAGTCTCTTCTACTGAGGCCAGTGGCTGGCATACTACAGGTCAACACACAGATACATTAAAACAGCAGTGAGAGAAAGCCTATATAGCATTTTCCCAAAACGTCTGGCTCACACCAATATTATTATGCACTGTACACTAAACTTACACCTGACTTATAAAAAAATAAATAAATAAACGTATAAAGTGAACAAGCAGCCAGTGCTTTATAGTAGAAAACCTTTAAAGGGACAAATATTACAGAAGTGTAGAGCATTTATACGCTGGGGAAAAAAAAAAAAAAAGAGACAAAAAGTATCCTATAAAATTTACTTTTTACTAATTTAAAGTACTTTCTTCCCTAGACTTCTTCCTCTATTGCAAGTGGAATCCTGAGAGAAATAATGCTCTTACCATTGTGCAAGCCCTTCATTATTTTGTACTCTTCAGTTCAAGCTTTTACTTAGCAAGAGAATATTGTCCTCAGATTTTCCACAGAGAGAAGGGCAAGGAGGAGGGGGAAGAAAAACCAAAGTCCAAACGTGTTCTGCTGTGTTTCAGCCATTTGACTTTATAATCGCACTTTCAAAAACAGAGTGGAGGCAGTGCAGCCACAAGAGATCCTTGGCAACCTCGGTAAGGATATCTTGCGGAACACTGATTTAAAAATATTTTTGAAAATATATTTGAAAATATATTTGAAAATATGTTCTTCAGCAAGAACAGTCATTGGCATTACAACCTTCCTTTGCAAGCAATTCTTTCCAGGGAATAAATCCTCCATACTGGTAAAGTTTTTTTGCCAGACGCAGTCACTCAAATGAATACTGTTCATTTGATATCATAGCATCTTTCAAAACAGAAAGAATAAAACACCCAGCAAATAGATATGCTTAAAATGAGAATGACTTGCATTCTCAGGTACCATGAGACTGAAAAGCTGTTCTCTCAGATTTCCTACTTTATTCCCAGGGGCTGGTAAATTTCTAACCTGGGCTGAAAAACCATTTGGGCTTTATGGATGGAATTGGACTCTGAATGCTTAGAAATGTAACTCAACCATCAGACAAAACACAAACCAAGTAACGCTGAGGCATTTTAAATTAAACTTAATATTTTCATTTCTGCGTGCTTTTAATTAATTAATTGCATGTTGTTGATTTGCAAACATTTTCAAACTTTATTCTGTGAACTACATTTTTTTTCCTAGGATATTCCTTTGCCCAAGAGGTAGGTAGAAGTCTTACTCTAAACATGTTATCTACCATACAATACACAGACTGTCAAGTTCTGCATATCATAATTCCAGTGCAGAATCCTCTGGGCAGTCTCCCCATGGGGTACTCTGGGTAATGTGAATAGCAGTTTTCCTGTGCTTCATTTCTTTGTCTTCAGAGAAACTGCTTTGAATTCTGTCTTAGCTTCATCACTGGTGTGTGAGACCATAAGTGTTTCTGACAAATCTGAAAACAGGGTCATTTCTAAGTTTTCTGAATGCTGATGGTTTTCAAGATCTAGTCTCAAGCTGAGAGAAAACCCAACCAAAACCCACACCCAAGCTTTCATTCATTTTCATTAATTTGTCTTCAAAACTGGATGCAAATTTAGCAGCATTTATCTCAGCACCCCCTACCACAATTTGTAATAGAGACAAAGCTATGATATCCTACCGTGTGCTCATTGTGAAAAAATATTCAAAAAGTAATCTTTTCATATTAGTAACAAATACTTGATATAACTGTAATGCAGATATCAGTCAGCTAGACAGCATGAAAACATTATTACACTATGATTGAATAAAAGCTTGAGCACGTGTTTCTAAAGTAGCGATTCTTATAATTACCAGTGGAATTTTCTTCTTTTTACACACATACATCACAAAACACTTTTTGTTAGATAACTAAAACATCTCACTTTTAGTGAACTTTTAAAATCTTTTCAAAAATGCTTTGAAAAAATCTGTTACTTTAATTGGATAAGTAATATTTGAAAATACTTTTTTTTTTAATGCCATTTTTTATTGCAGGACTAAAAATCTTCTGACATGAAATATTTCAGAAATGCTGACATACTCCCACTGCCCAGCTCCTAGGCTCCACTTATAGTCCTCCTCCTCACAATTATCTGTATTGATAGCCCCAAGGCATTAGGTCAATGACAGTCTCAAAATCTTGTAAAGCGTGTGGGTGGTGGAATCTCTGAGGTGTCTCGGAGCCCAGACTTTCGCTGGGCTCATCCCAGCAGCCCACCTGTGAGAACTTTGACTCAGTGCTGGATGAAGTCAACACAGCTCTCTAGACTAGTTCTGTTTTGTGGAGGTTCCTACTGGACTTGCAATAAAACTTCCAGTTACCATTAGCTACCTGCGCCTTTTGGATGAGGAAACAGTTTCCGAGACAGTTACAGCTCAGCTAGTGCACTCATACCAGTTGTAGCAGGTTGTCTTCATGGGTAGCCAAAGCAGCTCTTGAGTCTTGGATCTGACTTTACAGTCATGACTCTCCATTGCCTGACCTGGTTCTTGGAAGAAAACTGAGAGATACTCAGATGTAGCCCTCATTTCTTTGGACTTTGTCAGTTATGTCACTATGGCTGCTGTGGTCTGAGTTCTCTGAGGCATGCTTTGATTTTGTGCTGGTCTCAGTCCAAAGATCTGATAGAGCAACTTGGAAGTATTTTAGTGGATATACATTGCATTGATATACACAAAGAAATCTCATTATTTCCTTTTCTAAAATCTCATCTTTTTACATATAACTTGATCTTTTCCTGCTTAAGAGTATTACTTTGAGGCAATTTTCTTTTGTTTATGACTTTACTCGATTTATCCCATGTTCCAGACATTTTCAACTTAAGCATTCCCCTACCCTCCATTGTTATTTTTTTTTTTCAAAAGCACTCTTCAATATTCTATTCACTGCAAAATTAACTAGAAAAAGAGTATAATGATTCCAAATTTGTATTTACAATCTGTCTTCTACAAAAAGCAGAATGGCACAGGTTAATGTTGGTACGTCCAAAACTGGTATTTCAGTGCGTCTGTGTGGATTGCCTTGCTCTGTAAACACTGGAAAAGCGACAGCTAAAGAGGTGCAAAATATTCCCTGTTTTGTTCCCCAAACTGAGTGGTTCCTGGTGAGCTTCACTGCAGTTAGGGTTGGAGCAGGACGAGTAGGAAAGTTCTGTAAAGTTTACTTACATTCAGCCTTCGTCTATTTGCAAAGCAATATAATGTTGTTGGCAGCCTGCATTACATCATTACTGGGGCCTGTGTATTCAGTACTGACAAACAGAAAATGCCTCAGTCGCATGACACAGGCAGTTCACTAACACAGAGTCTAACAAAAAGCCTGCTTAGCCTATGCAACCACCTTGATGAACATTTCCTCCATAGCCAGCAGTCCTTGAAACCTGCAAGGTCCATGAATTCTTCAATAAGGATTCCACAGAGCAATTCTCTCTGCTCTGGACATCATTCTTCAAAGCTGTTTGAATATGTGAGACTATAAGAGACTTTTTTGTTTGGTTGGTTGGTTTTTTTGTTCCTCAAAAGGAGGAGTTTAACATAGTCCAACATGTAGTGAAGTGTGGAAACTGACCGGGTGAAAGATTAACCTCTGCTACCAACACAAGTCAAGGCTGTGGTCACTTCTGATTCTCCTTCTTATCTTAACATTGGAAGGTCCTGCACTTTACTTTTTGATTCAGTCTATATCTCACCTACAGGACTAGGCCTTTACCATAGTACTACTATATACATTGAAATAGAAAATAAAATACATTAATGGAAAAACTGCTAAAAAAAAGAAAGCTTCAATCACTTTTTCCTGTGGAAAAGACTCAAAAGCATGAAAAAAAAAATTTGAAAATAAATTTACAACAATTGTTTGGTTTTTACATCAAAATTTTTTCCAACAGAAAAAAAAACAACAAACCCACATGTATTTTTTTAACCTTTTCCAGCCTTATTCTTTTAAATAGGATAGTTGTTATAAAATTCAAAAAATATATCTAAGACTTCCAATTCAATTAACATTCAGATGCAAGGTGTTACAGATTTTGCAACTTCTTCTAATACAGTATTGTCGCACTGATGCAAAATTTGCACTCTTAGAAGAGCAACACACCCCCCACCACCACCACCTTTGGAACTGGTGGAGTTTGTAGGGATTTCTCTTTGGATGTTCTTTTTTATAGAGATTTCTATGTTGAGGATGCTTGTGTGATTTTCTCATGTTTCCACGTCAATGATATTTCAAAACCCTGCCCCATTGCTCACTTTCTTTTTCTTTGATATTTTATGGGCATATGTATTTGATGCTGGGTTACAGAGAACCAGGCAATTCCTATAGTTTCTCCCACAGCTTTGTCATCTCTTGTATTCATTTATTCAGTTCACATCTCACTTTAAGTGAAACTGAGAAATCTAGTGTGCTACTAAAGACAGTCCACTGTGACAATGAAAAAAAAATTAGGACATGTTGTACTGAAACTCATCATGTTATTTTTTATCCTATCACTCTTTAAACTGTTCTGACACTTGTTCTCTATGTACCCTGATACAAATGCTTATTGTACCCAATATATAAAAGATTAGTGCAGTTTATTACCATTAGTACTCACTTCCACAAATATGTGTTATTGTCTTTTACAAAGATCATCATGTTACAAAAAGGATTTTGCAGTAAGTCAAAAATGAAAAATTCATATGTCAATATACACTGAATTCCATCCAACCCCTAGAATATATTCTGTTATCTACATTGCCCTGCATAGGTGAGAAGAATAATTGCTTTTCTGACTCTTTCTCCTAACGATGTGAGTAGCATAGGATTTGCATACGATAAAAAGCATTTTGGTGGTGTCCAGATGGAATTTATTAGAAGAAAAGCTTAGACACTGGAATGGGACTGAACAAAAACGCACACCTTTATTCATCAACATATAATCATAATCAGGTATGACACCTGTGTCTAGTGTATGAGCACAGACAAATACTTTGTCACTGGAAAGTATCACGGAACAGGACAATTTTCTATTAAAAAAAACAACAAAAAAACAGGTAACCGAAAGATGATGGAATAAAAGGAAATTGCATATGCCCCATGATTTCAGCTGGAAATGCATTGAATGAAGAAAGAATTGTGCCTAAGGAGGAAGACCATAATTCACATATGTTTGGTTTACCTTGTATCTCTATACATATTTTATTTTTATTGTTGGTTTTATATTTTAAAAAATGCAGTAACGTGCTTCTAGAGGAAGAAAAAGACAATTAAATCTTCTGAATATTCTATGGTAGAAAACAAAATGAAAAACTGGGCAGAGGATGGCTCATGAATTTCAAAAAGAGCTCATGAATTTGCAAATGTGCCTGTTTAGCGCAGATAGTAGCAACACCTCCTCAGACATCATGCTCTATAATGCACTTCGACATGGTTACTTGAGAGACAGTAAATGAACTGCAGTCCTTGTCCAGAATGTTTGATCAAAAGGGAACAGTCACAATTGTGCCAGGCTTAATTCACAAAAAAAGGCATGGAGAAAATTAATGCAAGCGTATCCAGTCTCTAAAAGGATTCCATGAACCCTTCTAGTACAGCAGCCTTTGCATAGCAAATAATCCAGAGGCTAGAAACCAATTTAAGAAAATAGGAAGCATCTATCGTTTGCACCAGCTGGGCTGCGGTGTGCAGGCACAAGAAAATTTTCAATTTGAACAGCTATTAGCACGATGTCAAAGTAGACTTCATTTCAGAATCTTCAGGACTTATGAACGTATTTTATAATAAAAAGTACAGTTAGAAGTTGACTCTTTCTTCACACAGGAAAAGATTAATAGCCCTATTCAGCTCGCCTTTTGCTTTCCTCATTATATTTGGATCAAGTATTAAAATATAGAGCCGTATCTCAAGAGTTTCTGAACTATAGCTTCAAAGCAGAACAGAAAAATCTCAGATGTGTCTTCCACCAGCTTCAGTGAGAGGCAAACTCTGCCCTTCCTATTATAATGTTGGACTTGTAAGGTCATCACTTCTTCATTTCTGAGCTCCGATTTCTTTTAAAAAACACATTCCCTTAATTTTAAAACAGGTTATCCAGACTGCAATCCACACAATTCAATGTTTTCAGAATGCTGAGACCAAAACAATATACTTACAAGTAAAACAGTGACATGTAAATGTAAATAACAAAAAAATTTCAGAATTATTCTGAATATTTTTTATTTAACTTTGGTCACTGTGAGAACATCTGGGATTACTTATAAAAGGAAAATGAACACAATACATACCACTTTTAATACTTATTGTCACAGACCTATCTTAGTTGGTCTGCTAACTCATTACACAATAACAAGATAGATTTTAGCTTGTGTACAGGAATGCTTTGTAGGTCCTGCAAGCTGATCCACATGAAAGTCATGAGTGATGCACATGGATACAGGTGTTTTTCAGAATCCAGCTGTGCTGTCCAGGTCTGACAACAACAATTTCCCTTACAACATGTAATAAAAGTCTATTATTTTGGAAACAAACCAAAAAAACCCAGTGTCATTAATACTTGTAATAATGTTACTGGTTTCAAGATAGTTGATAAATTTCTTAAAATTCTGATTGCTGGAGACCTGAGATTATGAAAAGCTTTCACCTTTCCTTGAGAAACACGCTTTTCTTAACACCTACGTTTGCAGAAAATCTTGTATATATGACTGATTGTATGCTGACAGCTCAAAACCAGTCTGTAAAAAATAAGTCAAACATTATTTTTAGCATCTTGACAATTTTAAGCTAAACTCTCAAATTATTGTCCTTAATTTCATTTCAAACACTTGGCATCATTAAGCACTGTGGCATCCAAAAAGCCCTAATCTTAACTTATTAATAATATAATTAAAAAAAAATAGAATATGTAAACTCCTTTTTTCCACAATACTCTCTGTTACTGTTAAATTGAGTGGTAGTTAAGTTACGTGCCTTATGGGCTGATAGTGGGTTCATACTGTTGGTCATCAGCAGCTCAGTCACCTATTCTGCCCTGCAACATGGGATATTCAGTATCTTCCGGAAATCTAGACAGCAAAATGAAAGAAAAAATAAGGATAAAAGGGAAAAAAAAAAAAAGAAGAAAAGGAGAATACAACTCCTGAGAAGAACTGATTTCTTTTCACTCGTTGGGATGAAGGTTAAAAGCATTATAAATGAATAAATAATAAAAAAAATATTTACTTTCTTCAATGGAAACTAAAAAAAAATAAAATAAAAAAATCAGCCAAACTACTTTTTACTATGAAACTTTGACAGAAACCACATATTACTGCACGAAGCCTTTCCTTGCAGATCTTTGGTATTCTATACTTTTAATAATGCACATTTACTATTTGGCATTTAGTTGCATGTAAGGAAGCAGTAAAGCAGCAATTTTATCTTTGTTTTCAACTCAGTGTTTAGGCTGTCGGTCCATGCCTTGTATGTGATCCATCATCCAAGCACTATTTGGAACAGTGAGCGATGAGTTTGCCTACAAGTTCTCTGTGGCGTTTATCCCTGTATAAAGTCCAAGTCCTTCGCAAATAGTTAGTATTGATTTTCACAATACTTACTACGGTGTGAAACATTATTTCCCACTTTAGAGGCAGACTGAAAAAAACATTATTAGTTTTAGATTCATGAATTGGAACATTTATTGGAGCTGAATTTTGGGCAGCCAAACATTTTCTAACACCTACTCTTGTTGAAACACAGCTGTATCCGTATATACTTGGAAAAGTGCAACTCAGGGCAACAGAAAGGAACACATCAGATGAAATAGAGACAGAATCCCACTCCCTAAGGAAATATTTATGTGCTTGTGCTCTAAAGCTGTCTTCTCTCATTCTCCAGTCACCAAGTCTAAAAGGGCCAAAAGATGAAAGTAAGTTCCACAGGGCTGTTACCTCTGCAATACTATCACGCCTGGAATTGAGCCAGAGAACTGTGGAGAAAAAAAAAAGCTAGTGACATGACTGCAAAATACTGAATCATAAGCCTAAGAGAGTCAGTTTCAAGTTGATAGTACATAAACAGACTGACCCTTCCTAACTCTTAAATGCCCGATCTTGCAAATTTAGTATGTAGGTACATATATAGGTACACGTACATACACATAATGTACATATTATCTACATATTTATATCAAACCTGCACATCCATAAAACCATCTCAAAATTAAAAATACAGACCCAAAGGTTTCAACATAATTACCATTTGTTTACTGGTATAAGCATCTTTTATCCAGTTAAATATAAGTGATGAAGAATATCGCATCCAATTAAAATTGCAAAGCGAATTTGATCAGAGAGAACATGACTGTGGATTATGATTAAGCCTGTTGAAGATGACAGTCTTGCTTTTACAAAATGCACACTGGGATCCCAAATGAACAAAAGCGGTCAAAATCTAGTTTGAAACTCCTGCCTAAATGCAGCATATCTCACCATTAATATCTAGGACTGCAGTGAAGTTAAGTAATGGAATGGCAAAATTCTGAAGAATGTGAGACAGCAAGCAAGATAAATTGTCATATCGTTTATAGTTAACATTTGAACTGTATCTTGAAGGAATGTATTCTTTCATTTCTGTCAGAATTTGCTTCTTGGTCTATAACATATAAATTACAATTTTGTATAGCATACAACTGCAGATTTTTTTTTTGCACACACAGACAGCCAACTAGGAGGATGAAGTTCTGTTAATCAAGATATCTTAAGCCAAATTTTCCCCTCATGTGCATTAGTGCAAACATAGTCACCGCATCAATGAAGATGATTTGGAAGTGGTTTTAATGATGAACATCGTTAATTAAAAAGTGTGGGCTTAGTCCTAAAAATATGGAAGTGATTTACACCTTCAGATTTGAATTACCACCTTCTCCTAAAAAGCAGGATCTGCTTTCTGAAAACAGCAGGTTACCACTGGCAAGTAAAAATCCAGAATCCATGAATTCAATAAGTATTATTTGACAAAAATCACCCACCATCAGCTGCAGAGCTGTATCAGGTAGATATGTAACCCCTTAAGCATATTTCCAAAAATAGCTTTAAAGTGTTATCCTGTTAAATTTGAACCCCATTGGTAGAAAGGACCCATTTTTTTCCCACTCCTGTTTCTCTTTGATACGTTCTAACAGAAAGAGGAAAAATAGATTTCAGCAAACGTACCCACTGTTCCAATCACTTGCAAAACAGTAGGAGTTATTTTAATGGACATGATTTAAAGTAGACCTTTACCAAGCATGACCTTCTATTTTAAACTGCAAAATATAATGAAGTAGTTCCTGTGTTAAAATATAGCTAGGTAAAATGCAGAAAATAAAGCACAGAGCTGAAATATTTAAACTTAAGAATAATTGTTTAATGCAATATTTTAATAGGCAATTAATAATGTTTCACTCAGAAAGTGGAAAAAAATCACAATCACTAAGTCGCTCATTTCTGAACACTTTTATTTTTGTAAAATAAAGCTACCAGTAATTGTATAAAGGATTTGAATTTAATTTTTGACATTCACTAATAAGTTCCCTTACTTCCAAATCACAGGAGTTAAAGATACGGTGTATTTGATCACTGGTTAGAACCATATGTTTTATTGCAGGGTTAATCTGTTTTAAACAGAAATGTAACTGGAGGTATATATAGGATCATCAGCTAGACCTGAAGCTTGATAGAAAGCACTGTAGGAAATAAGTGCACAAGATGGAGATTGATGGCTGCAGGATTGAATTAAAATGATCAACAAACAATTTCTTAGTAAAAATTATATATGTGATTTAAGAGGTCTGAACCATATTAAAAGGAAATAAAGAAATAATCCTAGTACTGACTAGAATGTAAGCAAGTAATTTAACATTACCGTTTCATACACTTCATAAACTATGGTATAAAAGCCTCACGCGCCTGTAAAACTTGCAGTTTCTTTTATATATTTACTTTAAAAAGTGATTTGGGCTGATCACAGGATATGAAATGTTCAGAAAGAAGTTAGTTTCTTTGGCTAAGGAGCAAATACATAATAAGCAATAGCAATAGAAGATTTTCTAGTCAGTCCTGTACCTCAGGTCCTGAAGACCTGTCAATGTTATCAAGATCTTCACCTTACCTAAATTAGTTGATAACGTGGTCTTATACTGACAGGGTAAAATATGGCTGGGAGTGGGACAACCCCTAGATCAGGTGTTGAGATATTCCTTACCAACATTGGCTTCTGAAAAAATCGGCATCAGAAAAACTTATGGATCAAAATGGTTAGCTCACTACTTTCAGCCCACGAGGCAACATTGGACACTCATTCGCACAAGTTACATGTGAAACATCTAATTCAAACCAGAGTCCTAGAGCCATGGAATGTATTCCACTGCACATAAGTAAAGGTGTTTAATACAAATGTATAAGCTTCACCCTTATTTCTGTCTTTTGCTCTTGATGTTTTGAGATATAATCCAAAATACCAATTTATCAAAACCTTCTACAGGTAGTATAGAAAAAACTAGTCTAACAATTCCTTTCTGGGAATTTTGACATTTGAAGTTCTTACATTCGTGCTTACTATTAAGTGTGAACAAAATAAGAAAGGAAACTAGAGAAAAGTAACATATTAATACAGCTAGGCATGAAGTCATACCCATGGAATTTTTGGTTTCTGTGTAGCTATGTGCTGCTATTGGTCTTGTACTTTCGCAACATAGCTGTTCAGTCACACTCACAAAGATCTTAACAAGTCAGTTTTGATTAAAGGCAACTGTGAACTTCAGACCCTACTTACAATATTCAGTGACATAGTCCAAGATTATTCAGAAGTGTGACAAGCCAGTCAATTTTACTTTTTCTTTTCCTTGTCTTTGATCTTTACACTTTTCATTCCTCCTAATTTCCAAGGAGCCTTAGAATTTCTCTGCAGAGAGAGAAAGATCTATTTCAGAGTAACCTCAATAGATTTTTTTTCCTGTGCCATGTACTGAATTGACACTTTAAAGCAGTACTCAAGGAAAGGTCACTTACAATCTAATTTAAGTCATGATGTAATGAGTACATTTGGGGAGCCAGTACAAGGATAATGATGATGTGAAATCCAGTTTGATTGAGTCTATTTAAGTGAAGAGCTAATAGAAAAGAGATCAGAAGTCACAGAACCATTAATGATAATATGGATGAAAAGGATATTGAGGTTACATGCCCCAAGAGAAGATAAATCATAGCTCCATCATTTCTG
Source organism: Burhinus bistriatus (assembly GCA_013397275.1). Classification (NCBI taxonomy): domain Eukaryota; kingdom Metazoa; phylum Chordata; class Aves; order Charadriiformes; family Burhinidae; genus Burhinus; species Burhinus bistriatus. Next base: position 20,167 of record VYXH01002912.1, on the reverse strand, counting down.
GTCTTCAGAAATCTCAGTGATGCCCATTTAACCATATTTACAGCATTAAGAAATATTTTCTGTTGTCTAACTTATATCTGCTTTCCTGCAATTGTAATACCATTGCTTCTTAAGCTATCTATTACCTTTAATCCTTTGCTCTTCATATTATCTTTTTACATATTTGAAAGTCATCATTATGTATTTTCAGTTTTTCTTTGCTACACTAAACAACTTGAATGTGTCCAGACTTTCCTCATTGCTTACAGTTTGCAGATCATTTTTGTTGTCCTTCTGTTCCAGGCTACTCTCCACTCATATCGGACCTCTCTGCGTGGAAGAGTCAACAAGTATGCAAGCAACATTGAAATTTGTTACTTGTCCATAACAGAAGTAATAAAAAGGGTTTGGGACTTTGTGAACAATTTTTTTTTTGCCTGGAAAGGCAAGGAATAGAAAAAAAAAAAAAAAAATCATAGGATCTCTATAGTTTGTTTTGTAGTGAAAGAGGAATGATGAAGAGCCAAAACCATACCAAGCGAAAGAGGTGGGAACAAGGAAGGTAGAAGCACACTCTGGCATTGATGGTTTGAATGTTGCATACGTTCGGGTGTAAGAAACTGTCCCAGAAAAAATGAATTACTGCCAGAGAGAAGAAGTTGGTCAAGTAAGATATCAGAAAAAGGAACAAGCAAAGCAAGTCAACAACTGGCCAACAGGACTAATTTGAGAGAAAATGGTATCTGTCTGAACAAACTTCTTGCTTTGTGCAGAAAAAGTCTATTTCTGTTCAAATATAAGAAATGCCTCAAATGATTTTTATTCTGATTTGTTGTCATGGTGAGGCTTTAACTATGGTGCTTCCTAGCCATGTTTTTTTCTGCTCGTTAAATACCCAAGGCAGTTTTTTAAAACACAAAGCTCAGCTTTGCTTCATTAAAAACAAACTCTCATGGCAAGCTCAAGAAAAAACATTTGATGAAGAGAAGTGGCTGTTTGAATGAGTGTTAGAAAGGCGTTATTTTGGAGAGTTGATATGCTTCCGATATCTTGAGTGAAATTCCCTGTTCGGTGTCCCAGGTCCTGCCATATGGCTACTATCAAAAATGCAAAAGATGAACAACTTCACTAGCCACTCTATTCTTTCGGCTTGCCAGACAACCTGCACACACATGAAGGCTTCTTGGATCAAGACAACAGTTATCACAGCAGTATTCCTGCCTCCTCTGTACGTTCACCAAGCTGCTGCACTTAGTGTTTGCTGACATATAAGAATAACCTTTCCCAACAGTAAAACACCAGGCAGTAATTGGCTTCTAATAATAGAACAAACCACAGAGGTTTCCTGCTGCTTAGCCTTGCTTTAACAGGCAACAGCCGAAAGTTAACCACCTGATAAATACAGTAAAAGGGGCAAAAGTTAAAAAAATAATGCAGGCCATAAGGGTATGATTGTCTACACTCTAACATAGTGTTGGCCTTTCTTCAATCACAGTATGATGATGATGCTCAGGGACAAATATCCCTGCAACTAGCCCATGCAGCAGTTTTCAGCTGGCAACTTGTTTACTTTACTCAGATGTGTTCTCTGCAGCATTGAAGAACTTAGATTCATTTCTAAAAAGCCAGTGAAACAACGTAAAGATTTACATGTAAAGAAATTCAGTTCCAGTACACACATTTCTTGGAATCAAAGTTGAAATTCAAAGATCTCTAAGCATCAGGTACGTAGCAGCTAGTGCACCATGCACTTCAAGACATCAAAGAAGAAAGGAAACAGTTTTTCTTTTTATCAACAAGGAAGTGGTCTCCACTTTCAATTTCCCACATTACTACTTGTACTTGTTTCCAGTTGTCTCTTCCCACCTGTAACAGTATCCTCCGAGCCCCACTTTTGAGTCTGTCTGATGCAGATGCCCATGTGGGGATATCTACATCTCTCTTGCAGACACCAATGCCAAAGCTATCCAGTATTTACTCGTCGCATGCAGCAAAAAGATCGATACGGCCATGAGTGGTTCTTTCCTGGCATCACCAAGAGTTCTCTAATGAATTCTTTCAGTTTTAAAATGATGCCAGGTGTCCTCAAAGAGAAGAACCAGAATAGAGGAGAGAGAATTTTCTCATCCACAGGAGATTTTTCTTTCTCTTGTGACTAGTGTAGTGATCTAGTGTAAAAAAATTATCTGAATTATCTTAGGGCACTACATGAATGGCACAGGACAGGAAAAAAAAAAACAAAAAAACAAACCAACAGACAACCTCTTTCTTCCCTTGAAGCAAGTTGGGGAGGTATAGGTGAGAACGAGACCTAAGCTGGAGTAATTTTCAGCCCAGAGTCACGATGTTCTGCTGAATGCTAGGTGCTGCTCCCTTGCAAAGAATAGAGGCAAAAATTATGGTAGCTGTTACTTTTCTCATCATACCATCATTTATTCTGTAGTCCACAACACTGAACATAAGCCAGCAGTGTGCCCAGGTAGCCAAGAAGGCCAATGGCATCTTGGCCTGTATCAAGAATAGTGTGGCCAGCAGGAGCAGGGAAGTGATCGTGCCCCCGTACTCAGTGCTGGTGAGGCCACAGCTTGAGTACCATGTTCAGTTTTGGGCGTCACAGTATAGGAGGGACATTGAGGTACTGGAGTGTGTCCAGAGAAGGGCAACCAAGCTGGTGAGGGGTCTGGAGAACATGTCTTATGAGGAGCGGCTGAAGGAATTGGGATTGTTTAGTCTGGAGAAGAGAAGGTTGAGGGGAGACCTTATTGCTCTCTACAACTACCTGAAAGGAGGTTGTAGTGAGATGGGAGCTGGTCTCTTCTCCCAAGTAACTAGCGATAGGACAAGAAAAAATGGCCTCAAGTTGCGCCAGGGGAGGTTTAGGCTGGACATTAGAAAAATTTTTTCACTGAAAGAGAAGCTGGAACAGGCTGCCCTGTGAGGTGGTTGAGTCACCATCCCTAGATGTGTTTAAAAGTAGTGTAGATGTGGTGCTTAGAGACATGGTTTCGTGGTGGACCTGGCAGAGTAGGGTCGATGGTTGGACTAGATGATCTTAAAGGTCTTTTCCAACCTAACTGATTCTATGATTCTATAATATTGCCACTTAAATAGATTCAAGTGACCAGTATGCTTAGGTTCATATGTAACAAGAAGAGCCAGCATAACCTCAGGACACAGTAAGAAAATATACAGGGTCTTGCTTGCCAGTGGTCTGTCTTTTGCTCACGACTAGGTCTCAGCAATCACAGAATCAGTGTCTGAACTTTTTTTCCTATTGTTTTCTATGCTAACACTTGCTGGCAGTTAAACACTATAACCATACTTCTCTCTTCACCAAAATGATAAAAAAAAAAAATCTCTGAACCTCTCTGAACTTCTAATATCAACATAGAAATTCTGAACACCTCAGCCCTAACATTTTGAAATCTTTAGAGGTCTAGGATACAATCACATCATATTGTAATCAGAACAATATCTCAAGGACTTCTGGTTAAATTATTTTCTTTGTCCTTCTCTATGGATCTTGCATTATTTCAGTAATAGCAAGTCTAACAAAACATACAATAGATGGATAGAAAGAGTGCTAAATTTTTCTGGGTCTAGTTTTGACCAGGGTAGACTTTTTTGTCTTTTTTTTTTCTGCTTCCTTTTTATTTTTCCTTTCTCATATCTCCACTCTTGGTGGGGTGCTATAATCACCTGTTAACCTCCAAGTTACGGACCCAGATGAGAACATATCACCATAGCTGAGAGAGTCCTCCTTTTTTTATTTTTTTTTTTTTCCACATACCAGAGCCTCAGGTGTCCAACCATTATCGTTCTCTGCTATCTTATGATGTGTATAACACAACACTCATACTGTGATGCTTTCTAAAGGATAATAGAGACAATCCTTTTCAAGGTTTCCTTCCTCCGTCTGACATACAGATCGAAGACACTTCCAAGATATTTTCAGGACACAGGTAACTAAACCACTTCCAATCGCTTATTATTGCTCTTTCTCAATGACCACACTTTCATGGCATGTAAGGGTTGGCTGACAACTGTCAAGTTAAACATCTCTGTGCACATTCTCATTTTCTTTTGTGAGATATTCAGATATCATCGAGCTCAATAAATGCTACACTTGCCTTGAGTGTTTTTCTGTTACACTATTCAAGTTCTGCCATCTATTTTTATTACTTGGAATATATCATTAATATCTCTCTTGTTGGCTTTTTTTTTTTTTTTAACCTGTTTCATTCCCAAATACAATCTTAATATCTGTGGTTTTGAACCCAAGGTTATTTTGAGATTTGTAATACTGGACATTCTTCCAAGAGACAATACCAGCTGTATTTTCCTCTTTATCACTTTGTGTAAGTCAAGTGCCTGATTTGCCAGAAGTGCAATACTGTCAAATCAAGTTCATTATAACTTTGCTCTTCCTTTGCATTATATTCCTATATAATTTCTAACAACTCAATTTTTCAAAAGAAGTTAAAATTCAAAGTTGNTATGTCAATCTTTCTACTGGTAATGAATAAAAAAAATTTAAAAATTTTTTTTTTTTTTTTTTTTTTAAAGGCCAGGCATAGTTAACACTCCTTTGTGTAATTTTGCTTAGCATGTATCTATAGAAACTTACATAAATGTCATATATATCTATTTCTAAAGCTAGAGAAAATATCCATGCAATGACTTGGGCAAGTAAAGAACACACTTCACACAGCAGCTTGGATGGTTTCTCAGTTGAAGGTCAGAGCTATCATCTCCTTAAACTGCATTCTGCATGTCCTGTTCAATCTGTCAGAACTCCTGTATGCACCCTTCAATGCTGCACAGAAGCAGGATTTAACAGAGAGCAGGCAATCAATAGTAGTTATGTACTGTAACAAGGTGAGAAGACATACTATTTGTGAAGGACATTTAGGGAAAAATAGTTAATTATCTCCTATATAGCCTGACCAGCTACCTCAGATTAAAGAACAATTAATACAACATTGTAATTCAAAAATATATCTGAAAAAGGAAATTAAATTCTGGTGCAGAAACTGCTTTATTTCTCCTTTTTTT
>VYXH01002912.1:0-15091 GCA_013397275.1 Burhinus bistriatus | reverse complement strand
TTTTTTTTTTTTTTAATTAGTAGTGCATTAACTGTATTCTAGTATTTCATATATTGTACATAAAGAGTAAGACAATTTATTCAAAAGCATTTAAGGATTTTAGAGCTTTTTTCAATTAAACTTTATATCACTATAATAGACAAAGAAAAATTATTTAATAGATAAGTACATTAATAGTACATTCCACTGTTTGAGAGTTAGAATTAACTAGCAAGAAAAGTCCCAGATTCCTTGTGTTTCTTAACAAAAGAGCCTCTTTTCATGTTGTACAAGAAACCACCATAACAGAGAAAAAAGAAAAAACCCAGTCCTAGTATAATTTGCAGAATGTTATCAGAAGAACTGTAGAAAAAAATCCCTCTCAGATGGAGAAAATGGCAGAGTGTAAGCTAAAACAGAAGTGATTATATAAAGAATTGTATCTGAAGTGGAACAACCATGAAATAAGAGGTGGGAGCTACAAGAGTAAAGTTAGCTGGTAGGGTCATTAAAATTGGAACCTGCTTAAATTTTTCCTCCTTTTTTTTTTTTCTACTAGTGACTTTCCTAATAGTTTGCACATGAAATACGGGACTCAAGAGAGAAACTGCTTTTTCAGAAATGTATAATGGATAGTACAACAGTTTAACATAGTTTTTGGTGATTTTTAAAAGGCCAAGATAATTATCACTGCTAGCACAGTGTAGCTGTTTATCAGTTTTAATTGCTTCAAGTGACAACTGTAATGTTCTAAGAACTATAAGTTCACATATACACTGATTTAGGAAAAATAAAAAGGATACTACAGCAATATTACTTTTGCTTTTTCACTTGGATGATTGATGAGGACACTTCTCTCCTTCAGAGCAAATAGTCATGCTTGAATTCATGACAGAAAAGCACTATGAAGAAAAATGCAATGAATTGCTTTTTCTTTTCTATAAATTTGGTATAATTATGATATTACTAACAACATGTTTCAAAGACTACTACTCTGCAGCTCCAGATATAATTGGTATTGTGCAGGAACATGAATTAGTTGACAAAGAACTCTTTGCTCTTCTTCGAGTCACCATTTCTCAGACTAATTGTTAACTACTTAATTACAGATATTTACAGCTCAAAGTGACTTCTAGAAATCTCTTTCCCATGATGAATTAAAACAACCAAAAAAAAGCTAGACTGATGTGGCTGGAAAACTACAGAAGGGGAAAAATGCACCCATTCAATCTGACCTCATCACTCAGTTCTAAGTAGGGGAAAAAAATACATTTTCTAACACCGGTTGTGGTAGCACGCTCTTTATGTCTTGCTTCAGGAGACAGTGGAATCTGAACTAATGGTTCAGCACCATGATAGTTATGGGTTTATTATCAAGTAGATAAATACCTTACTGTTTCACAAATGATTGTTGAAGAAAATATTTTATCTTTTGACAGTTGTCTAGTTCAGGTGACCTCATCGTTCATCTTAATGAGACCCAAATAAGAAACTGGTAAACAGGATACAAAACTCCCCAGAAAATGGAAGATGTGAAAAATGAGTCACATTATAGAGTCATATTACAAATTAGAAATATGATGTATTGGGGGTATGTTTTGAGTGTTGCAGGTGTACGAGTAACAGAATTTCTACATACTCGTTTTGTGCATCTATGAATTGTTTTCCTTTCCACACAAAGCCACGAACAAGTACTAGCTGGGCGTGAATGAGACTTGTACATGATTCACAGTCAAATCCAAACTCCAGGGACAGTGCTTGAGAGATAAATGTTTACATAAAAAACAGTTGTTATTTTCATAGAAAACTGTGAATACACAACCAGGGAGATGGAGAGAAAAACCTCTCTAAAACAAAACAAAAGCAAATCAAACCCCAAAACAGAGGCTTCCTCACGCCAGCGTCATTGCAGCATTGTTTTGTTTGCAATTCAATAAAGGTGTAATTTACTGTAAATAGAAAGTGAGTCCAGTGACTGCAGGGATCAATGATCATGACAAATTGACCCAGTGCGCGCATTGCCTTATCTAACTCCATTGTGACCCAAAGTTACGTTGACCAACAAATTGAATTTTTAATTCCCCTGATTTTAAGTTGACATTGGAATTCTAGCTTTAACAACCATTGCAATTAAGAAAGTACATCAGGTCTCTTCCTCAGATGCTCCAGAAAGCCTGGGAAGTCCCTTTTTTCTCTTACAACAAATACACTGTGGTAATCCCTCATCTTTCAAATCTTAGTCCTACACTGGAAAGACCTGTGCTTTTATTCCTTGCTGCATTCTTGCCTACAGTTGGTAAGCCATTCTGTGGTGCTCACAGCAGTAATTTGTTTCTCAGGTCCTACTTCCTGTAATTCACATTTTGAGACATAAAGAATATTAACTTTTCAGCCTTTTCAAAGGAGCTCTAAATGACTCGATTTATCATATTGGGCAGGGGAGTCTTAATCTCTTTGGTCTGTCAAGACTGAAAGAAAATGTGTCATGCCACACATCCCACCTTCCCTTTTCCCCAGTTATCTCAAAACGGCTTCAAAGTGTGTGGCTCACTTCCATCCTACATGGCTAGGTTTCATTCTTTCAGAGGGAAACAAAGGGAAAACAAAAGAGGAGAAGGGAAGCGTGCCATCTAACACGGGGCGTATAGCCAAGCTAATGTTCCACTCCAGAAACTGAAATCTGAGATCCAGAGGTGGCCAAGGGTATCCCTGACCATAAGCCAATTTTAACTATCAGGCTAAGAACACCTACAACAATAATAAATTTCACCAGGGAATCTGTACTGTATTTGCAATTTACAACATTTAAGAGGCCAAATTAATAAATTGAAAGCTAGTTTCTAGATCATTGAATGTAACTTGCAACTTTACGTAAAGGACCATCACAAAATTCCATGTGCTTTAGCAAAAGTCCTTCAAGGCAGACCTAGTGTGAAATTCACCACCTATTTATGTCTTAATTACTAAGACATACACAAAAGATTGACAAAATATGCCTAACACACAGTGAACAGCAGCAGCAAAAACCAATTAAGCACATACTGTAATAACTGAAAATATTTCAGAGAATTTCTCGTAAAGTCTGACTGCTGAACATGAATGCCTACAGCACAAGTAGCAATGAGATTGGGATATTCCTTTTCAAAGAGAGTTTGAAAATATTCGAAAATGTTTAAATTTTTGTTGAAGAGGAACACAACTTGTACTAATTCTGACATGTGTATGCTTGATAGTATATATTGTTACTGAATGACAAGTATTGGGATGATAAATTGGTACCATGAAAAAGAATGAGAGTATTACCTTAATGCAAGTAAACAAAGTAGTAAAGAACATATACAATTTCTTAATGCCACAAAGTTTTTCCTTGATACTTCATAAAGGAAATAATCAGTTTCTTTAGCAATTCCGCTCACATCAAAGATTGTATTCTAGCATGCAGCTGGCTCAAACAACTTTTAACCTCTGATAAATTATAAACTTCTAAAACATCCCTCCTACACTCTCAGTCGTTACAGTTGCACATCCTTTCAGTATCAGTAAATGAAGGACTAATTTTTTGCTGTACACAACAGTTCATGTAGGACATGAAAAGTCACTGTGGCAGTACGCTCTACATTTTCAAGTCAAGAAATTTAAATTCTTTTCTGAATCTCCTCTAACAAGAAAAAAGGCACATCATTATTGCTCATATTAATCAGCATGATAGAATTAAGAAGAATTGTAAGAAATTGTATTTTCTTTTTAGCTTTTGGAAACAGGCTAATTAACTCAGTTATGTGCCTTATGACAGTAGAAATGGTTTCACTTTATCCTGGGGTTTTTTTTTCAGTTCAGCAAACTTGCTGCAGAAAATGTTGTTCATGTCATTCTTCAAAATCTTTCTGAGAGAGTCTTGAAAAATCCACACAAATACTGGGCTTACATGGAAAAATGGAGTTTACTGCAGCAAAACCAGCTAAGGGTTTCTTTTAATTACATTTGTGGTACTAATGACTACAAAGGATATATAGAACAACTCAAGAAATCTGTTATCTGCGTTTACAGAGAACAGAAAAGCTGTATTGAGGGGAAATTCAGAAAAGGGAGAAAAAGAATGATAATGCAAACGACTTTAATTGCAATAACTAAAATGATAAGCATTAAGTTACGGCTATGTGACTTGTGCCATACTGTGTCAAGCAAGTTTAAATCACTAATCAAGCTATAAAAAACGGCCATGTAGATTATCTTAGACTTCTTATTTGCGAAATAATCCATGCTTGCTTAAAACACAAAGGCTGAGTATCCACAAAAGCAGTTTAAGCAAGTTTGCTTCATTGGTTAAGCCTGAACGCAGTTGTCAGAACGTAACTGAGGAACTCATTAAAGCCTGGTATCTGAATTGCTTCTGACAATGTGCCTATAACATTTTTCTAGGGATCAGCTACAGCTGATAGGATGAAAGCTTATTGGACTTGCATCTTCTTACTGGAAGACGTCCTTCTGCTTCATTTGAACATATGATTACGTTTTTATAATGAGTAGTTATTCCCTGGGTATGTCTGGCAAATAAGTATTTTCATATACTAATGTGATTTTGCTAACTCGCTCCATTAAGCATGTTTTTAACACTGGACTCTACATATGCTCTAGTCTTCATGAAAAGAATCGGTGTACTTGCATGTTTTCTTTTTCAGACATAACATATGAAATCCTTGAAGGTTTTCCTGGACAGCATGCTGGTTTCTATACATCCCATTCAGAATCACCTTAAAGCACTATGCTGAAGCTCATAAAAATCTCAGAGCTGAAGCTGGGGCACAAAAATTGTCTAGGGAGTCTATGTTTATACAAACAAGCTACATTTTGGCCTATACAAAACAACCCTTAACTATCATCACCTTCTAGAAAGCCTCTGCTCTGTGCTCTCTAGGGATTCCAGCCAGCCCTTCTCTTCATTCCCTTCAATTTAAAAAAACCAAAATACCTTATTACTACCATTCCCAAAGCCTCTCTATCATTGTTTTACATTGATTTTCTTAGCAAGAAAAATCCTAAAGCTATTTTATTTGGAGAGATTTCTAGATTCCCCTGACACAAGTAGCTGCACTTGCAGTCTGACTTGGGGAATCACTGCCTGTCTGGCAAAATGCTACTCTCTTGCTTTACAATCCTTGGAATGTCAAAAGTATGACAGATTTTAATACAATTTCTAGTAAGACAGGAATTAATATTTACCAATATAAAGAATTTGATTGGAACTTGGTAACAATGCACTGGCTCGACAAGTCATTGCAGTTCACAGCATGAACTGTCAGCCACTAATCCCACTACCATGTGTTTCAGATAGAAACTATGCTGTAAATTAACCCATTTGAGATAAAGGCTTTGTGTCATTTTAGTAGTAACATTTTTACAGATCTCAGAACTGAAAAATTCCAGATTTGGAGACAGCAGATACTGGAAGCTTTCACTTAAACCCCACAACGAGACAAGGAAACTTAGGAGAGCTGGCAAAATATTAAACTATCAACACTGCAAAGATCTTTTTCTGTGGAAGGGATGGCCAAAGAGCAGTTTCTTATATTTTTTGACCAGTTAGAATGAAAATTAGGACATCTGTTTGCCTTTCATTTGCGTTAAACTAAGCCCTCTGACATTACATTAGCATCTGATTAGGAATAGAAAAGTTGCCTACAGCTTAGGGCATGAAACTTGAAAATGGTTGAGTTAGAGTCATTACGAGCGAACGTTAAAATGAAACCCTACACTGTTCACTAGAGACAGCTAAACTATCAAATGTTAAAAAACAAAGTCTGCCTACTTTTCCATTTGTAAATTCTCTGCACGATCTTATGAACTTTAACTCTACATGACTGCCTTACTTATTTCTTGCATGACAACCACGAATCACAGCCTTTTCACAGACCATCACTTCCTCCCCGAAGTGCTGAGTTCTGTTGCCCTTTGAGGGTCAAGGGGGTCCGGTCTATCCTCATTTCTTTACTGTAACTTTTTGGTCTTTCTGTGCTCCCTGTGTTCGCGGCATGACTCCCCTACTGGGTATCATCTACAGGTAGTCGTAAGTCTTGTTTCTGAAAGCACTTCTCATCCTATTTCATGTTGTTCTTTTGTAATACAGTCTCTTTCACTTCAACTGACAATCCCAATGCTCGATTTCTAAATTCCAAAAGCAGGGACAGGAAAGACTTTGAAGAGCTTTTTAATTTCATTCAGCTGAGTTAAGGAAACAGCTCAAGTTAGGCTGCCTGAAATACTATTTGCAATATGAATTCCTATAGCATTGCAGAATACGAGTATTTCTGATGCTTTACTAGGATTTATCTTCTTTTTCTTGAGATACTACTTCTGTGTTTTTAGGAGGGAGGGTTCATGTGTTTCAAAAGGGCAGTGTAATGAAAGCTGACGCTGACAAGGCGCTCTGTGTGGCTCTGGCACAGAGATGCTTTTGTTCCTTAGACTAAACCAGAGAATGTCAGAAGTGTTCGAGCACAAGGCAACAGACATTTTTTCCTCACAGTTGCTGAAGCCTGTGACAAAAGGCATACATACACAGCATTCCCCCAAATACCTTAAACTGGGTTTTTTATTGCATTGATACAAATGCATTCAGCCTGAAAGCTGACAGCTTCTTGCAGCGCTTGTAAAATCCAAGCAGAGAAACACTGAGATTTTATTGCCGCCTTTGCCCAGCTTTCCTCTAGTGTCTCTCTTTCCCCAGAAACGTTTTGCAGTAACAGATCGGGCTTTGCAGGCAGTGTATACTGCACACCATGAAAGAAATTATATTGCTAGAGCAGGAAGGGAGGAAAAAAAAATAATCTTTATCAGAAGCCTACTTTTCTTTCTGATGCTTTTAACAAAACAAGAAATTAAAAATGTTTCCTGACATTTTCTAGTAGGAATAAAGAGATCTGGGGTTTATATTCTCATATCTCCATTCTATTCCTGCCTATTAATTTACTGTAAATTACTTAATTCCATGTCTCAGTTTATACCTGTATGAAAGAAATTTGATATTTCTCTTTGAATTCTTGTTACAGAAGGGTGAAAAATACTACATTCATGATAAATACCTTGTATTATTACAGCTTCAGCACAGACTTCGCAGAAAAACCTTTAGCTAGACTAAGGAAGAAAGATGCAGGTTGGTGATCTGGCACTATGAATTTCTGACTATTAAATCTTGTCCTAAATCCTTTCAAACATGCTGGAAGACCTTCACTACAACTTTGCCCTTGTGATGTGAAGTATCCTCATTTTACGTGCAGTGCACATCTACACCTTCATCCACAAACAGTAACAAACTGCAGTCAATAACTAACGCAACAGGAGCTGTTCAAACCCCAAAGGGCAAGGGCTAAAGATCGTACTTCACTTTGGCCTTAAAAAACCTGAGAGTTTAGCTGCTGAGCCACCTCTCAGGATAAGAGAGTTGTGAGTAAGAAGAGAAAAACCATGATACTGAATATAGAAAGACTGTACAAAAGTGGGAACTAGGAAAGACAGCTGGAGTAGTAAGGGAAGCCATAAATAATAACCCCGCACATTTACTGTGCCAGATAGAGGAAGGGGTTCCATGGAGCATATGCAGTAAATGAATATGAACACATAACCTCTTCCTTCCCACCGACTTTTCCTTTCAGTGCCATTGCAGAGATGCCTTATAGCATACAGACTTCAGAAAAAAAGGATTTTAATCTAACACCTACTAAACTGAGGTCATTAGGAATAGCCAACCATTAATACTGCTTTCCTCATGAACTGATGTTAAGAGTTATGAAAGGTTGCCTGGCAGATAAATGGCACCTTTCTCAGCCATCTGTCTTACAAATGATCCTACATGTACAGCTATTATTTCAGTCAGACACTGGCATCTCTGCAATTGTTCATGGCCCCAGTGAAGAATAGTACCTGTCATGCAGTTTGAGTGCTCCGACTTTTAACAGACCCCTTTTCAGCTTGTCTGAAATGCTGAACAACTGCACGTGGTGAAGCAACAGAAAAGAACAGGTAAGATAAAAACCAAGGATACTCACAGTTCTCCATATGTAGGTTTAAAATCCCTCAGGACGGTCCTGAAGAAATTTAGCTAGAACTCGCTGCTAGAATTGCAGATGGTTCTTGTGAGAAAACACTAATGGCAAGCCCTCCACTGCTGCTGTCCTCCTCCCGGGGAGCTGCATCATCACAGGGCTCACTTGGCAGTCACTTCACCACCTCTTCTGACTTGCTCACGTGGTGACCCAGGAGTCTCCAACCCTTCCCTCATTGTTGCCCACCCTCATCTCAGAAGTTAGCCGCTCTTGATTCGCAGCACAAACAGTGCTTACACTTCCTTATCCCTAAAGCGCGATATTGGGATGTTTCTGACTGAGCTAAACTGTCTTACAAGCCTCAAACAAATGAGCATAGCAATGTATTATTAAAGCTAAATGCCTTTTATCAGAGTGCCAACCATACCTACAACACTAAGGATCTCACAGTTGTCATAAATGTTTCCAGATGCTGGATTTAATAAAACTGGTAAAGGTTTTGGAAAGAAGGATTCTTATTAAAATCTTGGTACTTCCCACAACTGAATGCACTTTTTGTAGAAATCCTTATTTGCTGATCATGCTAATCCAAAGAAAGCTTTACTGTATCTCTTCCTTCTTGAAATAGGAACAAACCCCGACTCACTGATTTGGCTGAAAACCAATACGTTGATTAACGTTAATTGCGTATATTAAAGATTTCCTTTTTGATATAGTATGAAACATTATTATCAAAATTTTCTGGTTTATTTTTATCACATTTCCTTTCTGTTCAATCCAGAACAGAACACTTAAGACAGAAGAAAACTCTTTGTCCTCCCATCTTTAGCAGCAAAAGAATTTCAACAAAATACAGGCTTGAACTTTAGTTTGTCTGAAAGAGGTTATCACTATTTTAGCTACCAGAGACCTGTGAAATTGTGTAAAATATCAATTAGAATTTGGTGAGGTGCCTATTCTCTACACTTCTAAAGCCATCTGACTTCCCTAGCTAACAACCTTATTTTTTATAACCTTTTATACCCTGAATACTTGGCCTTAACACAGAAGATCTGCCATACTACTATGCCTCCACATAACAGTATCTTTACACTCAGTTTAGAGTTGTTTAGTCATTGTGAAAATAAATAGTAAATTACTTTTTGCGCCCGTTATCCCTAGTCAGCCCCCTGCCAAAGCTACCCACCATCTATTTAAAAATGTTACCACAATTTGGATTGCATGAGGTGACAGCAGACAAAAAGATAGTAACAACTCAAAAAGTAATTGAAACTTATATATAAAATACCATACAGTGCTTCCAGATGATGCACAAAACAAGCTGAAATGATGTGCTATGAAGTGGATGCTGAGATTTCACAATCCTTGGAAAAATTAGTGTTTATGTAAGTTCATGTCATTACCCCACTGGTAGCTGACCACTTCCATGAGGGTCTAATTTTGAAAAAAAATTTAAGCAATTTTTAACCTAAGAGATTGCAATCTTTAGCGAGTACTGGATACGTCTACTGATCTGCTCACTACTTGAAGCAGTGCGTACCTTCATTGATACTGTGACTTGCAGCTGAAGGTGACTGGCGTCTTAGTTTGATTTTCTCAGTCAAATATTATACCTTCAGGAGTGTGGCAGCAACAATATTCTCCAACACACTCAACATACTAGCTTATCTTTTACTTAGAAATCCTAATATACTGAAACAGTGAACATTCATGCTTGAGCCTGTTCTATGACTCAAAGATAACAAACAAACCCCATCATCTTTATCATAAATTATATCCAGCAGATTAGGCTGATGATTTATGAAAATCATAATATCAAGAAAAAAATGCCAACATGGTGATACTGATCTAAAAAAAATGCTCAGAAAATGAACTGTTTTCTTTTTCTGTTCTTACAGGCTAAATGTACAATGACGATGGAAAAGAACTGCCAAATTGTTACGTGTAAACTACAACAAAATGCCGTTGCATTGTTTGCTTCTGTTCCACCAGAGATCTATTTGTTTTACTAAAAATTTCATACGGTTTGGGCATTGGCCATGTATAGCATTCAACAACACAAGGATGACATGCATTCTAGCAAAATTTACCTACTAACAAAAGTAATTTAACTAGTTGCCAATACTTGTCAACAGGACATTTTTGAGGTTAGGATCTTAGGGACCACGTTTAAGCCTGAAAAAAAGAGATGGCAGCAAAGTTAGTTCATACTCAATATGATTCTTCTGCAAGTAGCCCTCATTTGAATATATGGGATTGCTTCTCTGTGTGTAGAAGAATTCCACCTTTATAGTTTTATTCCCACAGGGCAATTAAAGTTGCTTTTGTTTTGATAAAAATTTATCAGTAAAATTAAATGGCCAAAAGAAAACAATAACAATTTGAGAATAAGTATTTCATAGTAAACTGAAAGCAAATTGACACCAAAGTTCTTTTTAACCTGTACAGCCCTTTAGGTAGGATGCTAACTTCAACCTGTGTTAACTGTTGTCTGGAATCTTCTTGGACATGAAATCTTTCAAGTCGTTCCCATTACTTCTTTTTTAATTACATTATTCTTTCTAAAGGAAGTTTCCATCATTACAGTGGAAAGTAATTTTAATTCAGTTTTGCTAGACTGAAATGTAATTCTGCTAGAGTGAAATATAAAAATGTCATTTACAAATAATTTATATTTTGAATAGCCCACTCAAATAATCCAAGGACAGTTTTCTTTTCATCACAGTTAAACTATTTAATGACAAAAATCAGGGTTTCCAGTAATGACTCAAGAGAGCAGGTCCCACTTTTTTTTCCCCAGAATGGCACAAAATAATTTCTACATCTTTGAGAACTTTCAAGGAATTAGTTACAACAGATACCAGCAAGTATTACAATTCTGGCATATCATAGCAAAACCTACCTACCTTTAAGATCACTTTTTAGAGAGCACATTTTTGTTAATATTTCACATAATGCACAACTTTTGCTAGACACAAAAGTAGCCTTTTAAGACAGAGTTTGCAGTACAGTAGTCAAGTCTAACAATACATTATTTTTATTCTTTGCAGAACTTTAAAAAGATAAAGAAACTATTGATGTTGTTACACTTTACAAATACATTCTTTCATATGAAACAGTAACCTGAATTATAGTATATGTTATGTACATGACTATCTAATACTACTAGGTTGTATACACTACAAGCTAAGTTCCAGAAGGAAATTGCAATGCTGTAAGATTTACCTTTGGATAGACATTTACACACCTCTGATTTTTTTCTAAAAACTACCAAATCTTGTAGTTTAATGAACAGCAAGAACAAACTAAACACAGACAAAGCACTTTTCCTTCATTCAGTAACACTAGGTTACTTAGAATTACCATAGTAAATGGCTTTTGATGGTTGGATAAAGTCCTGAGTTACGATACATAACACAATACACTTAACTGGAGGATATAACAAAAAAAGTGCTGAAAAACTGTCAGTGGGACTAAAGTAATGTTTTAGAACAGTTCAACTCACAAAAGGTCTGGAACTTAGCAGTGCAACCATGACCTTGTCCTGTCCAGCTGATACTCACGTAAACACCGGA
Organism: Burhinus bistriatus; assembly: GCA_013397275.1. Lineage (NCBI taxonomy): Eukaryota > Metazoa > Chordata > Aves > Charadriiformes > Burhinidae > Burhinus > Burhinus bistriatus. Next base: position 3,498 of record VYXH01002912.1, on the reverse strand, counting down.
AAACCTACGTCTTTTTATCTGAATTTAGACAACTAATTCTTTTCAGGTTTATCTGATCTGGGATTTAGACATTTATTCTAAATTACTGACAAGCTTAGAAGACTAGCTAGATGGCAGCAGATCAAAAGTTATTCCTGCTTTCTCTCAAGAGAAAGACTTGTGAGGTTAGCAGAATATACTTTAAAATGTAAGAGTAAAAAAGATGACGACAGAAGATAGCTATGTAGTCAAAAATGCACTCCCTGATTTCTAGTGCAGCTATTTTTAAAAGATAGCCTAACATCACTCCTGTAGCAGAAGTTTAATTTCTAATGACGGACTGTTTTCCTCGTTAATTTGCAGAAATAGCTACAGTCATTACAATAGCACTCAAAGCTACTGACATTTCCAGGGTAAGCATTAATTGTACATAGCTCAGTGTTCAGAACGCATGTTGTTAATAAGCCTGTTCTGATTTATAACACATGTGGTCAAATTACTTTTCAATTTATGGTGCCAGATGTAGTAACTGTTGGAGCTGATGCTAAATACATCTAAATGATCGTATGGTACTACACAGATGAAAAATTTACCCCTTCTCTAAATTCCCAGTGTGAAATTAAATAAAAAGCTTCATACAAAACAGTTTAAGTTACAGGAAAGGAAAAAAAAACTGATGTAAAGTTTGAACGCAGTCACTTAACTAGACAGTGTCCTTAGTTCAAATGCGAATGTTTCCTAAATCCAAGCATCTTTTTACAAAATGGGTATTTCCAAGAGATTTTCATTTACTTCAGCTTGCAGTAACTAAAACATTCTCAATTACTACAGAAGCTTTTATTTCTCTTACAAGCACTGCTCTGAGGATTTTAGACTGCTTAAAGTGTCATTAATAATGCAAAAATCTTATTCTACAGTACATTCATGTAATGCCAGCTTTCTGGTTCTCTGGTAAGATGAGGAAAAAATGAAGAGCAGGCATCTTTAGAAGATGAAGGCTGAAACTTCAGCTAGGATTTCTGTTTCTAGCTTACCGGTTTAAAAAAAAAAGTGCAGCATCTTTTTTTCCTTTTCTTTTCTTCTTCATTCTAGAAACGTATTGGAACATCTTAAAAATGTTAAGAAAACAGCTGTGAAGGAAAAGAGTAATCTGCTTATTTTTGTAAGAGAATACAGTGCATATATTGCATATAGTGAATACAGAATGAAGTAGAGTCACCCTTCCAGTGATAATAGATATTGAAAATTGAGACCCAAACTAGAAATTATGATTCTAATGTACCAAGACATGCTTTTTGAAAGCCTCTATTTAAAGAATCAGATGCCTAACTAACATAAAAGTCACTCTAATCAGACAAATTTCTAAAGTGTTCCCAAAAATTCTTACTGTAGAATTTATGAAAAACATGACTTGGAAACTAGCGCATTCTCATTTTCCCAGGTGTTTGCATTCTCATTTACATAGGCCTTTAGCCACAGAATCACAGGTAAAAAGAAAATGAAATGTTATTTCATGCCAGATTGCTAAGTTCCAGATTGTGTTTGAGGCACAGCTATGTGTGTATAGATGTAAAAATCACTTTTTTCCTCAATTTTGAAACCTCAATCATACATTCTGTAGGTTTCCTTATACTATTCAAATAATCAATCCAGAATGGAAAATAGGAACATTCAAAATGCAGCACTGGTAACAGATTCCCCTATGAAATTCAGATATACACTTCTGAATGCTGGTGATGGCACATGCAAACCTTCCTACACTGGGCAGAAGAAACAAGTTTTTCTGTTTCCCAGAACAAAGCAGTCTATTCTCCACTATAGTTACAACCCCAGGTGTTTAATTCCAACATTCACATTCTGCTGATGCTACACAGAATGAAGAAAAGTATACCCCTCCTTTGGATTTTATTTCCACACATATGTCCACAACCAGTTACATAATTTTCTGTACAACTGGGGAAGAATATTACTATTCTAATCCTGATCAGCTTGTCATTTGGTCCAGTTTCCCTGTTTGCTTTCACTCCTGTAACAACTGAAATACAGGTAGAAAGTACTGCAGGACCGTGTAGCAATATTACAAAAGAGGAACAAAAGTAAGTGAAAAAGGTAGAAATGCAACACTTTTTCCTGCACAGAAACTGAAAGAATGCATCTCCACTGAACTGGAAGAAAAAAGCACACAGAAGTCTGGATCTCCTGTTCAAGTTGCTCAATGTAGCCTTTCCAGTTTCTCTCGGGAAGATTTCTACTTTGGGCAGTATCTCAGCATTTGTGCTTCATGGCAAGCTGAAAAGGAAAGAAAAAAGTGAATTAAAGAGAGATCACGTGTAACAACAGCTATATCGAGCTAATGTCGCTAGTCTGGATCAGAAGAGTTTGTAAACAGAATTCTCTAAAGATGCCTGAAATCCATAACTTCTTTGCACACAGATACACAGTCATTCCCGTTACTGTGACTGATAGGCAAAGTCTCCCTTGGCTATGTTGAGGAGACAGGATTTATCTGCTTTCATAGCTACGTTTCCCAATGTTCCATTATTTTGCTGTCTATGAGGAAGGCTAGAGCAAGACAAAAGAAACAAAGGCATGCTTAAAAGAATGGTCATTTAGACCTAATGATCTGGATTGTTAAATACAATCAGAAATTCTAGACAAGTAATTTGAAACACCTGTTGAGAAGCTCTGCCACTACATAATGATGAAAAAATAAAGGACTGATTGCCTTTCCACCTCTGTGATTGCTATTTCCATTATTTGAAAATTCAAAAATGGACTTAAAACTGGGAATGAGAGGGAGAAGAAAGAGCTAAAGTGAGTTAAATTCTGTATAGAAAGGCGTAGACAAACTGACTTTGGCAAACCAAGCACAGAACTTAGTTTTAGGCTCTGTACAATAAAAAAATTAGTATCTGTAGATAATAGCATGCTAACAAATCTGAGATGAGTGAACCCTTTAGAAAGTTACCTAGAAACTAGAACTGGTAGGGGCAGTTAAAATTTCCTCATTTGCCACCAGTGAAATGCTGATCAGTAAATGACTCAAATTTAATTGACATAAGCCTTTGATACTGAAGAACCTGGTCATAAATATGCCATTTTAAAAAACTATTATTTGTAGAGATATACTAGAAATGCCTTTCATCATGAAAGAATTCCAACCCAACACTTTTCTTTCTCCCCTCAAACAACAAGTTGGGTTTGTTTGTTTGTTTGGGTTTTGTTTTTTTTTTTTCAGAAAAATGTGTCCTTAGCACGCAAGTCTGACAACAACTTTTTATTAAACAAAACCTGTAAGTCTAAGCTCCTGTGCAGTCACCAACCAGGGGAAGGAATTTTTTTGGAGGCAAACAAAGAAGGTGAAGAAGGTGTCATAAAGAGGATTTGGTAGATACCCTGAACTAAGTTCCAGCCTTTACACAACTAAATATGATATATGCATTCATTCAACAAACGCTGATAGCCAAAACAGAAGCACTCTGTGAGTGCTACTGTTTCTGGTTGTCCTGGTTTGAGGTA
>VYXH01002909.1:12433-36574 GCA_013397275.1 Burhinus bistriatus | reverse complement strand
CTGTGAATCCCATCCTGGCCTAACAAAAAAAAAAAAAAAAAAAAAAAAAAAGGAATGTTTTCACTACTGAACCTACCTTCTACTACTCCATTTCAGAGCAGACAGAAAGCTGCTCAGGACGTGCACCGCTTCTCACTATCACTAATATTGATCATAATTTCTCATTTCATTAATACCTCGTTCGTACTTGCTAGGAAAAGTGAATAAAGATGATTCAATTAAACCAATTCAACATACCCACAACAGAAATGACAGTCTTTGGCTTTCATGCTGACTAAAAGCAAGTGAAGAGGCACAGACTCCACATATTCAGCTCAAAGCTCCAGTACTCGGCAAAATGGCTGAGCTGCGCAGGGTACAAAGATCCCTTCCTGACTCTCCCTCCCTGCCCAAAAAGGGGTGCTCGTATAAAAAGATCAAGAGGAGCTTTGCCTCCTGCTTCCAAGTAATTACAAAAGAGACAGTCACAGGCTACAGGCCTCATCTCAATGACTCCTGCAGCTTAAACAAAACAGAAGATGCTTTATCACCCACCAACACAGCAAACCATGGGCTAAAGCAGAAGTCAGCAAGCTGAAGCACTTAACTGTCCGATTACCTGTGACCAGAGCAGCAGCTTCCAGAGACTCCCAAAAAAGAAACACCCCTCTGTTCCTAGGAACATGGATGCAGAGGGAAGGGAAGGAAAAATGCCCATGTGGAAAGAAGGTGGTAAGATACAGCAGGGGTAGCATGGGCAGGAGGGGTTGTGGTGCTGCTTGGAAAGTCATGTTCTGCTTTTAAACAGGCAAAATGGTTAAATGCAATACGAATAGCTCAGCCATCTCTGTGCTCTTCCACCTTTGACCTAAGGAGCACTGCCCAACTATTTTATGCAACACTAAAAAGCCAGAGGGCTGTTTCTACAGCTAGCAGCGTAGCCTTGATCTGCATCTAACACACATGCAAACAGCTGCAGTTGAGCAGAAAACAGAGGATTCACAAGGGGAAAAAACATGGTAAATTCTCAGTGCTGATTTCCCATACTAGCGTCTACAGGGCAGAGCCTGGCCAGGTCCCTTACATCTCTGCTTCTTTGACAGAAGTTTAAGCTTAACTGCCTATATCCCTGCCTTTCTGTAGCTGCTGCTCAGTCCCTGGGGCTCGCCTGCCTGCAGCTCTGTCATTCTGGTTATTGATTTGCATTATTACCACAGAGCCTGGCAGCTCTCCTCACAGTTTCTGCCTCCAATTGCTAACAATGTGCTTTTCAGACAAGACACACAGAGATGGAGTGCAAAGCACAAGTGAGAGAACCTCAAACAGCATACTGGGAACAGCTTCATCAAATCCATAGCCTGCCGGTTACCGAGTTTTATTTTACAGTCTCTGCAACAAGACAGTCTTAAGAAAAATGTCAAAGGAAGAGAAGTGGGGTTTCTGTTGCTTGTGGACAGCACAAAGCAGCATAGAGGCGCATCGTTTTGTTTTCTGAAGAGTCCCTGGGGGGAAGGCAGAGGAAGGCGCTGGATGGGCTGCGCGGAGCCAGGAGTAAAGTATCTTGCCAGTGAATGAAATACGGCAGAAAGCGTGGCCTGGAGCTTACAAGGGGCTGGAAAGGGGAGCCAAGCACCTTATCCCTGGTATTCATTTATACTCACAGTGCACAGGAACACAAGACCCGCTCCTAGTACCATTTACAGATTTGTGTATAAAAGTTGCTCTCTGGATTAACTATTATAATTCTCAGGTTTCTTGAATTTGATTCAGTTATTCTTACACTTGACTCATTCAAATATTAGTTCTGTATTTAATCTGTATTGTGCAGCTTTCTAAGTTGTTTAATGCTGTAAATTAAGATTAAAGCACTTAAGCTTTTGTTAGCCATAGAAGTACAAAGCTCAGTTTTGTGTTGTATAATTTTATGTCAGCATAATGTGATAAAAAACCAGTTATCTCCTGTCAACAGTTTGCCTTGAGATGTATCTGACAGGAGGACAGTAAATATTGATAGAGATTTCTTTTTCTTAATAAATCAGTTTTTGCTCTTGTCTCAGTATCTTTGAAGAGAAGCCCATCTTCAAGAGAAAGAACAGAGAACAAAAATTGAGTGCTCTGTCTGAAGAAAGTTTTCTGCAACAAATCCTTTCAGTTCTTTGTGCTGATGTACAGTAAACGAGAGTTTTAATTCACAGCCAGTCTACCTGTGGAATTATTGCTGTTTGTTGCCCCTGCTGGCAGGAACAAATTTATTTTGAAAACATTACAAGCTGTTTTCCGCTGTGCTCCTCTACAGGCTCGCAGACCTGAGGCTTGCTGTGTTACAGACTTAACCCTCTCTCTGAGCACAGCTGCACTGCTGGGAGTGCAGCTTCTGCTGTACACTTCTTTAAATCAGCATGATAACTTTTCAAAATTACATTTTCCTTTTTGTTAGTTGTTGCAAGCTCTCAGTTACCTTTCCTCTTAGGCTTCCTTAAAATAGAGGTCTGAAAGAATGCTACACGATGCTGCCAGATGCCTAGGAATGACAACAGAAACTATTTAAATGACTTTTTTATGCAGAGACCTGATCTAAAACTCTTTGGTGTTAAGTCTGTCAGCAGAGAACATTTTCCTGTCTTTCCCTGAAAGCAATTTGCCCACATAACATTTTATTATCAATCCTGAATTACCTGCTTTCAAAAAGAAGCCTTAAGAAATACAGAATTTAGATGAGATTTAGATTTTATTGGGATTATTAGACTAAAATATATTTCCTGATTACAACACAGCAACCTATTAAACATCAGCTGTTTTATATTCAAATGATGTAAAAGCAGCTCCTTTCTCCTTAAACACCAAAGCAAAACATTACAATATATGTGAAGGATCAGTATAAATATAGCAGACTGCACCACTGTGCAACAACATTTCTGAAGACAGGTCAGTAAGGCTTTTTCTATAGGAGAAGCCTTTTTGTATTTGTGCACCACCTTTTTGTATTTGTGTACCAAGAACTTTTCCCCTTTTAAGGGCCTGGAACTGTAGCAAGCAATTGCTCCTCGTGGTTTTTTATGCACTGTTAGGGGCCAGGGAAAGATTGTGGAAAAGCAACAGCCAGTCTATCGTTACGGGCATTTGTGTATCACACGATGTGCTTGGGTCAGATCTGAGTAAAAGGTTTTTCATTCCATCCTTGGAAGCAACCCTTGAGACAGGGGTTAGGCAGATGCTTGTTTAGTTTAGCTAAGTGAAGGCACTCTAGTTTTGACAGTCTCCTGTGCAGCTGCTGTTGTGCCATATTAAACAACAGCATATACCAACAAAGCCAATTTCCATTGCAAAGCCTGAAACTATCTTCTCATTTCCTAGCAAAATAGCAAAAAAAGCTTTTAAATGCTGCTGAAGAAACAGGAAATTAAGCAGCTGTGATCAATGAGGTGGCAGTGCAACAGGCTCCCACGGAGCACCACAACCACGCAACAACATTTTAAGAGAGAAAGAAAGAGCGTAAGGGTGGGGAGGGATTAGCCTTGCACACCACCATGCAGGCAATGCAGGCAGGTCACTTCCTCAGTGGCAGTGACCCTGGTCATTCTCATCTTCTGCACAACCACAGGAGATTAACGCTCAGCCCAAGGGCATTGCACCAGCCAGGCAAAATAACCTTGCCTTTATTGCTCATATTGGTACTGAAACAAGTTGCCCAGAGAAGCTGTGGATGCCCCATCCCTGGAAGTGTTCAAGGCCAGGGTGGCTGGGGCTTTGAGCAACCAGGTCTAGTGGGAGGTGTCCTTGCCTATGGCAGAGGGATTGGAACTAGATGATTGTTGAGGTCCCTTCCAACCTAAACCAGTCTATGATTCTGTGATTCTATGATATTTCCAAATGTGTCAATAAGCTACCTGAATACCTGAACAATTTAATATATTAAATATTTGTACAAATGTAGCTTAATCCAAGGAGGGTTTCACATATGCAGACTTTCCCTGGCAAATCCCTACCCAGTAGGAATACTGCCAGGTCACCATTTGCATACTTTTGACCGCTTCAGCCACCAACAGAAAACCGAAGCGGCAGCCTCCTACTCATCAGCTGTATAACGGACACCTTCAGCCCTGCGAAATGGTTCAGTAATCCCATTTTAATCAGATGAGAGCTAACGAGGTGGACTCAGGCCAGCTGACGTGGTGGTCTCAGCACTCCACACTGGATATAGGAAAAGGGTGAGGGTAGTGCTGAAATACTGAAGGGAGCAGCACAGGGCCTCAGACCTGGCTCTGCAGCTACTCTCCATCCCCCTGGATGACTGCCAGACCCACTGAACACAGTCAGCTGACCAGAGGCAAGAAGGTCGTTGCCCAATAAGAAAGGGGAGACTCTGCAAGTCCTAGAGTCTTGGAGATGCCCTCTGGCCCACTTGGAAATGCTGCACAACAAACAGAAGAAAATTTCATAACATTAAGAAGATCAATGCTTAAAAAAAGCCTACCCAGACACCACACTCAATGCAGGTTGGCACAAACACAGGGGATTGGGGATAAGTTGGAAGCATGGCTGTTGAGGGTGAGGTGGGTTGCTGGTGCGCAAAGGACCAAGGCCAAGGTTCATACGTCCATACCTGCAGTCACTGCAGAGGGCTGCAGCCGTATACAGATTTCAGTGTACCTGGGATACCCTAAGCTGAGGCAGGAGAATGAATTGTTTATAACCTCGTGATGGCTTAAAACCTGCACAGATATTTTTTTCCCTTTAAAATTGTCTCAGGGTCATATAAGGGTAAGCAGTTACTAGAAGAAAAAGCAGTTCCCTAACCACTGCCTTCCCCAAGCTGAGGAAAAGGGTAAGATCCCTACTCTCTTCAACAGTACATTAACTATACCATTTGCGTATGCATCTTTCCCCATTTATTAAGCAAATCAAACATGCTCATTCATAACCAATGCTATGCAAACATACGTAAACTTCTGATGGCATTACTGATGTTGGGGTGTGGAAACAGGGACAGGACTACAGCGCAGGGGCTACTGGTGGGAGACTCAACTATTAAGTATATTTTGCTACCCAGAAAAGAAGCCAAAAATAAGTCAGTTTATCAGCTTGATGTGGGTTGCTTGGGAGAATGACATCATCTGGGGGATTAAGTGTTTGGGTTTTTTGATATTGGTGTGATGTAACTGCTTGGCCTTCTCTGTAACAAAGTGAGGGCCTGCAGACTCCTGTTTTTAGGAGAAGGGAGGGCAAATTCGCCATTAGCTTTTAATAATTTTTATACATTTGGTGAGGGTCCCCATTAGTTGGGAGGGAAGGAAATGCGGAGACTCAGAGTAGGATCAGTCCCAAGCCCTGAAATGACACCACTGCCTCCTTGCTGGCAATCAGCCATGTGCAGTCATGTCACCACACTACAGGGACTCTTATGTGGCGGATGCTAACCCTGCAATTAAGTCAAGATAAAGCACCTTATAAAAGCCAAATGTTTACAAGTTTTCAGCAATGCAGAGGTAAATGAAGACCTCTCCACTCATAAGTTCGCTGGTCAGGCACAGTCACAAGGGCTAGTCACCTCACATTCTACCTTAAAAGCCAATGAAGCATTGAGTATTTTTAATCTAGAATGGCCCAATAAAAGGCTTGAAGCTGCTAAATGAGAAACTCAATTGTGGATGGTAAATTTAGGAGGTTACTGAATCCAGGAAGGAGATAACAGGCCATGTCAATTATTCTGTCCATGAAGGAAGCAGAGAAGAAGACCCAGTATGTTTCACACCATTCACCATAACCTTTTCCCCTGCCATTTGACCAGTGAGTGCCATGCCCTCCAAACCACCAACTGCTGATGCTGAATCAGCAGCAAGGGAATGAAAACCACTAACTCCTGACCACAGCTCTGTAAGTCAGGCCGAAGCAACAACCTGCCTCGGCTTAAACAAAGATGTAGAAGGGCTGCAGGCCATCTTTTTCATGGCATTACATTTCCTCAATACTGATCCTGCAGCACAAACAAGACCTTGGGGGTTGGGGGGGAAGAGGTGCAGACTAACTAAGGCTCAGCGAGAAGGAAAAGGGGAAGGGGCATGCAGAAATGGGAGAATTTTGGGTTGCTTCATGGGTCGTACAGCAGCAGAGTGCAGGTCATCTGCATTGGGGAAGGAAGCAAAACTCTAAACCACCGATCTCCTTCACCACCACACTAAGCACACCGAAGACAGGAGCTAAGCATAATAGCCCCCCCATCTTGAAAGAGCCACTTTCATCTTTTTTTCTTGCATTTGAGTGAAAACACACCATTTGTTGAGTTTAAATATTCTCCTAGTGTTAGCATCCTACATACAAACAGCAGCATCAGTCTTGGCTCTGAGGCCTGGAAGCAAAAATCCGAGGGAAAGGGAGCACTGCTACCCTCCTGCTATCCCCTTAGCCTCTCTTACCCCGCATCGCCAGGTCAGTGGTGTAAAGAAGTTCTCAGCATCTGACATACACTGGTAGAGGTGAGGGACCTTGGTGTGCGCATGTGCCACAGTAAAACATTTCTCAGTGGGTAGCCTGAGAGACTCATACTGAGCACTGTTTGATGGAAGAGATTTATGCTTGCTGAGAAAATCAGCTGCCAAACTTGATCACTGAAAACCTGTATTTTTTGTTTATTTTTCTATTCTATTTACAATCTGCTGGGTTTTGTCTAGTTCCCACATGCCCACCTTGGTAGCGCAGAAGATGAGCCAACCACCAAATATAACAAAACACTGAAATCTTCACTTTATTTCTTTGAAGTTACTAATACTCTCCCCTCAGGCTCAACAGCAGTTTAGCACTTGAACTCAATTTTCCTTCCCTGGCCTATTCCAACACTGCAGTCCCCTTTGCTTGAACTTTCAGCAGCCAAATGTGTATTAGATGTCGTGCTGGCATTTGGCCATATAGGTGACAGGAAGCACTATACCGCAGACAGCAAAAGCAGTTCAGACTGTCAGGATTTCCATTATAAATCCCACCCCTGTTTTTTTTCTTTCTTCCCACCCCAAGAATTCAGAATTCTGGCATCAGAAAAGAAAAACTCTGAGCTGAATCCAAAAGGAAATACACTTTTTGAAAAATGCATGCTCTGCGTTTTACAAAGACAAACAAGAAGCTTCCTTGCCTTCAAGGGCAAAACCACTCTTGCTCTGCTGTCCTACTGCCTGGACTCCCCGGCCAACCAACAGCTTCCATTGCCTGCAGGCAGCAACGTGAGCTCACAAGGTGCCTTCTTCCTTGTTTGCCAGCTTGGCCCTTTCTCAGACAACATAATGCTTTTTTACAGTGTGCTGCTGCCTACAACCAAATATCCTAAACTACTCTGCAACTATCATAACCTTTCGCGTCATGCGCCGAGCATCAAGGAGCTGTAGCAGCCTCACACCCCCTCCACAGCAGCTTGCTTCTCCTTCTGCATATTCTCCCCTCTCTGAGGAAAATCCTGGCTGACCTCCTGCTTCCTCCTCAGCTTCCTCCTCCACAACTCCCAACGGCCTCCTTACCTTCCAGCAGCCAGGGGCGTGCAGCCGCACAGCCCCATGCACCACGAGCCCACCCTGCACAGCCGGATCCTACTTCATACACCCCCACAAGCAGCTCCAGATCCTCTTCCCCTTCAGATGGTTCCCATCACGCTCTGCTCAGGCCATCTTCCTAATCACCCAGCCTTCCAAATGGAAATGACGACCAATAAATATAACATGCTGAACTATGTCTTAGTGCAAGAGATGTAAAACAAACTCTTCCAGCAGAAGATACGCACTGTTACAGACACAGCTGGCTTCAAAGTGGGTTTCACCTCTCAATTTTAGAAAATTGTGGATAAGTGTCCTTGCATTTGAGGGTACAGCTGCACTCCTGAAACTGAACTCCGGTACTGTGGTAGTTTCTGATAGAGGAACCCCTCAAGATACCACAGCAGGGAACAGGAGGAGACATGAACAGTAATAAAAGGGAAAAAATAAGAAATTGTGGAAAGAACAGAAGAATGAACACAGGAGAGCTTGTGAGATACCCGAAAAGAGAAAGTAACGTGGAAGAGACTTCACTGCTTGGAACTGGCCAGGACAAGTGTGAGGGTAAAAATAACAGCCTCCTAGAACAAAGCAGGGGTACATGAGGAAATGCTGGGCAGGAATAAAGTAGGGTGAAATGTTAAGGAAACCTCAGCATTGGGTGATGAGAGGAGAACAGTAAAGTAGGACCCTGGAAAGAAAGAAGCCAAGTCATCCCCTAGCAATGCTGGAGAAGAAACTGCTCAGGTGAGGGAGGGAAGCCCAAACCTGCAGTATCTGCACCCAAGCAGACAGACTCTGACAAAATGGCTGGGGCAAGCTAATGCTCCCGGTCCGCCTCCAGCGGCCTTTGAAGACAGAAACTTCTGCTTTGTCTGACTGGATGTGTATCTGTTAGAGGCGTAACTGCCAGCGGCCCAGCCTGCTAAGCCACATGACAGCAGAATGCAGCCGTGCATTCACCTGACCAAACCGGAGACACCCCTCAGTGCGCAGCTGGGATGCAGCTGGTCTCCTGACTAATGAAACCCAATTTCTACATGCCTTTTTTTTTTCATGCATCTGTCAGAAACCTGTCTAGTCAAGCTCCATTTGAGCAGGCAGACAGTGCACTGTGAATAGAGAAAGTGGCAAGAAGGGGGCAACCCACGAGAGACTTTCCAGATGAAGACAGCAGCACTCTGGAAAGACATTAGAGAAGAGGAACTATTTTATCCCCTCTCGGTCAACTTGCCTAGCAATGCAGCCCTGCTCCAGCATGGCAAAGCAGGAGTAACAGACACTGAACTCCCAAATCCAGCCACCTTCCTGACATGCCAGCACTCTTTCCCCTCTGCTCTCCCCAAAGCCTTCCCAGGCACATGATGGCGTAGCTCCCCACAAGAAAACACAGAGGCCTGCTCGAGTTTTGCAGTTGAGATAATATACATGCTGCTAATTTAACTTCTGCCTCCTGGCCCATGTGAGGGTGTCGCTGGTGGCTTGCGGCTCCCTAGCAAGTCAGGCTGTGGGGAAGGGGCTGTGTCTGACCAGCCATGACGCTGGGGGCCAGCTCTGCCCAGCTGTGCCCTTAGAGGTAAAAAAACACAAGAAACGTTGTTGATGATGAACTTCATAAAGTAAACTGTGTCAGAGATGGAAACCAAATCTGTTTTAGGCTCTGACCAGGTTATGTTTAGATTGTATTACTTAGCACCAGAGTGAAGTACCCAAGCTGAAAAAAGGCCTGTAAACACACGTGCAACTATCCTATATGCATACTAAGATATGTCAATAGGGGATTACCAATTATTTACTTCCTATAACAATATGATTACTGTGAAAATGTACTTTGAATTGGTTCTTATCAGCTACCATATAATAACATGCTACCTGTCTAGCTTCTGCATTTCAAGTGATTCACAGACTCTAAAAATAGAATACTTTCCCCAAAAAGGCATTCAAATGAAAGTCTGTCTGGTCTTCTTGCTGCTGGGTAGTAATTAGCTATTTAATTACATGGCTCCATTCTTTGCACTTTCTATTGCAGAGAAAAGATGCTTTTCCAGATGAAACAATCCTCAAACATTTCCAAAACCAGGGCCACTGATTACTGTTTCTACAGCTCCAGAATGAAAGGCACTGCAGTCTGAAAATAAGTAGTAGGTCTTGCTCTATAACAAAGGAATTACAAGAGTTTAAACAAGAGCCTCATTTTCTTCCTTTATGGTTTTGTATTCCTAATTTTCTGCCACAAAAAAAACCCTCTATGGACCAGGTATGTGTATGGCTGTTTCCCATTGATCTAAATACGAGTTTGCACATTTGTCCAAGGGCCATACCAAAAGAGGTGTTGCTTTCTGTTCTGTAATTTCACCATAGGCATCATCCAGGTCACAACCAATGTTGCTATACTGAAAAGATATATGCAGTATCTGTTATTGTTTTTTCATGATGAATGCCAGGAATAAATGAACTTGTTGTATGTTTTTAATTATATTAAATCTCCACTGCAAAGATACAGAGATTTTAAATGCAAGATCCTGGTTTCCTGTAGATGACTCTATCATGGGTGCATCTCATTTTTGAAAATGAGATGTTTGACATACTTGCAAACATTGGACTGATCTAGGCTGATAAAATGATTTTGTAAACTCCTCTCCTACACTTATTAAAAACATAATTGTTCACATTTGAAAGAATGATCTTATGCTTAGGACAATTAAGGCAGGGTTATATCTTCTTCTCTGGTCAGGGCATTAGTCTAGCTGTCACAATCCCTGTATGGGTTAACCATGCCAACAACTGTCGTTGAACAACTTGCTTAAGCATTTTCCAAAACTCAGGAACTGAGAAAGTTGAAATTAACAGCTGTTATAAGTCATAAGGAAAATAATTTCAACTAAGTAAGCAGATGCTGTAGTGCTACTGGCACAAAAGTAGCAGTGGACCCAATAAAACTAATTTTGAAAAAACGAGTTGCTAGCCACAAGATGCCTGGCTGCAAATACTGGCAGGCGTACTTCTCACAGCAACGGCTTCAGTAACATGACCCTTCTATTACCCAGTTTCATGCTGTGTCATTTATCTGAATTGTAAGAAGGGAAGTGCTTCTATCCTCAGTACAGCTCAAAAAGAACTGATCTATCCCCTAACATGTAAGAAACGATTTGTTGACTGTATTGTTCAATTCTTGAAGCCACAAGTCCCATTACAGGTACAGCTGGTTTGATAATGAAACATATAACTGTCTTTGCACATATTTTCTCACAAATACATGGTCTCCAGAACAGTATTCTAATATACAAGAACCTACTTCCTGTTGATCTTGGTGTTAGACTTCAGCAGACCCATGTGACGTGCCAAACATCTACTTATGCTGCTAACCAATCTCTCCCACACAAATACCCTTCCAACAGAAAAGAAGTAATGTCATGTCCTGAAAAACAGGTTCTGTGGATTATTTCTGAAGTACAGGATAAGAAAGCAAGGAGCTAAAACCTTCTCCTGGCTTAATCTGCACTACAGATCTGCTTCCTTGTCGCACTGGTTATGGCAAATTCTGTAAACCAGGAGAGACTACAGCAAAACCTGTAATTTTATCTAAGGGAAATTAATCTGCTAATTGTATGCCATCATGTGAACAGAAGCACCTCGAGGCAACTCAGGGATCTAATTCTGCCCCAGAACCACGAACCTTATGTTGTGAGTGACATGAAATAAGTAGCATACTTCTATACTAAAGACGCACGAAGTGGAGGACAGTGAGAGCCACCATGCTAGTGCTTCAGGAGCCAGCGTTAGCCAGTCCCTGGCTGGTACTGCTGGCTCTGGAGGGTTACAGCAGGCATCAAATTCAGTTTTTGCCTACTTCCCCATGTGTGTTTAGAATAAGATTAATTTAGGTCTCAACTAAGCACACCAGCTTCATAAATGTTTGAACACCTATCATTACAGCTCCTGTCTAGGTACAGCTGCCACAGACGTGTTTGGCCACCTCAGTGGAGGTGAGGAGGGGAGAAGCTGGATTCCCATTTGGAGCAAACAAGTTAAAACCCCTTATTTTTGTTGTTACGAAACCATTTTGTTAATTGACAACATCTGCTTAAGAGCACCACCAAGAGGGAAAGAGAAGGTGGCCCTGCTCATATCCTCCCTCCTCATGGGTCTCTGAGGGCTGCCAGCGGTAGGGCAGAAGACCACTCTCCTCCTCCAGACAACCGCACACACAGAGCACAAAAGATGAAAACCTGCTTATGGGACAGGTTCTCCCCATGGCTTGCTGGTGAGTACAGAAAGCCAAATACTTCTTTAACTAGGGCTGTCCAGTGTCAGTTTACTAACAGTCATTTAATCTCTGTAAAATCCATGGGTTTAAGCAGAAACACCAAATCTCTAGAACCTATTCCTCTTTTCAGGAAAAGCACAGCTGATACTTGGACAGTGAAAAGATAAGCTCACTGGGCTGTGTAACTGCAGCTGAAGAATAGTTTATCATAAGGTATCGCTTGTCAAGCTCACAGCCTTGAAGGAGGCTGTTAGCATGAAATGCTGGAGAACTGGGTGCATGATTGCAGGCTATTCCTATCCCCGGGGTGGTATTTGTTCTCATCGCAGTCATGAAGCCTCTGAGACACTAAGAGAACTGCCTTCGGTCCATGAGAAAATTACTGAAGCAGCGAGAGGAAGATAGACTGCCTTAACGCGAGTATTAACTTTGCTCTCTGCTGGTAACAAAAGAGAGAAGTTTTTGTTACAGAAAGAAATTCAAACAGAGGAAAAAAACTGAACAGCAAACAAAAGCAACACTGGTCAGTTCATTTTGGCATGCATCAGGCTGAAATCCTGCTGCCAATGTCAATGTATTACATGCTGTGTAGCTATAAATTTCAGTCGTGTTTGAATAAACACCAGCATATAGAACCACTTTGGGTCTGCCTAATGCAGCCTGTCTGTAGGCAGGGCAGAATCACTATATTTTTTCAGCCGAATGGCCCAAAATTTAGTTGCTCTCAAAGTACACGTACCTGCAATCCCTTGTAGCAGCCCACAGACATTAAAAATGCTTTTCTTCATAATACTCTGCACACACATAGTAAAGACAGATACAAACGCCACGGCACAGAGAATCATGATTCCCACGGCTAGGAAAATAGCGGTTGCCTGCCAGAACCCACTGGCAATCTCATTGAAGTTTTCGGCGTAAGGACCACAAAGCGTGTCTCGTCTAGAAAGCTGCATGTGGGAGATTCTGGTGCAGCGCCCGTAGATGCCCAGCGTCGGATGGTAAGGCTCCGGCGACCCCCCTGTTCTGTTGTCCACATCCTCAGAGCTTGAAGGCTTAGCTTTTCCAATCAGCCAGTCTGCGCTCATGAAAGCGATGAGCTCTGCGAAAGCCACCACAATACTCAGGAGAGTCCATAGCATCGACCGACACGTTACAATGACATGACACATATTGATATCCAATGCTTGTGATCAGTGCAGCTGATAGTCTTAAAATCCAGGCACAAGGGGGAAAAAAATTAAATTAAGAAAGAAAAAAGGACCCTAAGAAAATCACCGTGGCTGCTCTGCCTGCTCTTTCAGCTCTCTCACAATGGCCAAGATGAAATTTCTCAGGAGAAAAAGTGAACGGCCCCAAGTTTTGCAAGCAGTGCAGTCATTTGTTCTCTCCGTTTAGTTCCTCCTTTTTTCTTTCTGGGATGCTGAGCTCTGAAGTATGCTTTTCTTCCTTAATATTCATACTGGCACATGACGCTGCAAGCTGGTGGGGGAGGCCGCAAGGACTGCCTGCTGTTTGACATCACACACCTACAAGAAAAAAGAGACAACACATCAGCAGTGGAAAAAAGTCTTCGTTTCCACCCCCACAACGAGCCAAGATCTCACACAGATCCACATTACCATGCAAAAGCTCTAACAAGGGTCAAACAGAGCCTGCTAGAAACCTCCTGGGTTTGTCCCAGGGGAGTGATTAATCTCCTGCTGCCGGGCAGTACGTATGGTATTTGTTCTACCCCATCCCATTGCGGGTGTTTGTCAAGCACTTTGCAAGCAAAGGTCTCAGTTAACACCAAACGGTCCCACCCACTCCTACCACCACGCCCCCATCATCTTCTCTGGTCGAAATTACCAAGGTTGCTGGCAGTTACCCAGCAAAATGTTTGTACACGTTTAAGCAGTTTCACAGACATGTGGCTCCTGCCTTCAGTTTGGGGAGGCAGCACAGTGCGCCTTCGGGAAGGAAGCTGGGCACAGCTTCACATGCCATGGGCACCTGGGTGCAAAAGGCAATGAAGGAACCTTGTTCCAACCCTCTGGGCTCTGCTGACTGCAGCTGAGCCAACCTTGGCCTCGAGAGGAGGCAAACTGGATTGCAGCTGGGGAGAGCCCGCCCCATGATGTGGTGACACAGCCCATCCCTTTGGATTTTGCAGGAGTGGTGGTTGCACAGGTTCTGTATCCACCTTTGCACCAGCGTTTCAGAAAAGCAATCTGCCTGCACGTATGTCACACACCTCACCTTCAACTGATGCTAACACTGGCAACCTCCATTGACTTAAACCACAGGAATCTGCAGGAAAACGCCCCAGTGGCTGCGAAGTGGCCAAGAGCCCCGGTGAGAGGGGTTGCCAGTCAGCCTTGAGCTTCTTGACTCCTCTCAGTTCTCTCCTCCTTCCACAGTCCTGTGCAAGCTGAGACTGCAGCAAAATGTTCCCCAGGGCTTTCAACATTCCCAGAGTTACACTTATCTTGGTACAAGAGGCAATCAGAGATCACTATACTTCTAACTCATTGTTGGCCTCAAAACAAATCAGTCATTGTACACACCTCTGTGCTTGAACTGAAAGTGTGTTGCCTGAAAGCCAGGGAAGGGGGGCTGGAGGGGTGGGGCAGGAAACACCCTCGCATTACCCTCTCTGTGATCAGAATGTAGCACTTCCAAGTTTTCCTCACAAAAACCAAAATATCGCCATTGAACTGGAGGCAAGAGTTGAGAACCAGATCTGGAGCTCGCTGCTGCCAAACACAAAGGGGTCAGCAGATGCCAGAAAAACAGACATCCCCAGGTCTTTTTTAGCTTTGTGATAGGGTTGGTATTTAATTTCCTAGGAGTTTCGAGCCCAGTGGTTGAATCCTAGTCCCACTGAATGCAAAACAAAACACACTCCCACAACTTCAACACATTCAGAATTTCATCCAGCAATTTCTACTCCCTCCTGTAGGAGTCATCGTGCATCATCCGCAAGATTTTATCCAAATTTCTCTTCCTTGTCTAGATCTGCAGGCTTCTCTGGTATTAGCAGATACATGGACTTAAGCTGCTGTCCCAACAACTTAATTTTGTCTCCCTTAGTTTGATGTTATGGCATTGCCTTAAAAAAAGGCAAAAGATATTCAGATATTCTTTTAGCCATAATGACATAACAGTTCAGCTCATTTTCCATTTTTTGGGGGAAAGCATTAAGTTTTCAAGCAACCTGACATACTGATGACTCAAATAGGCCCTTTGTAATAACTGAGAGCTGAAGTGTCAGCCTGCCAAAAAAAAGTTCTCTCAGTATTTCCACTTTAAATAACAATTGGAATGTAGGAAATGTCCACTACAAACCTACATTCTTCTGATATCACCTGCACAATTAAAGAGTATTTAATAGAAAATATCTTTATTTCTTAAGAGAAGTTCCAAAAAGCTCTACAATCTCTATTCCTGTGCAAGCACTGCACCCATGTGAACTCCTCATCTTTTGAATTCCAGGATTTTAATTAAGGTGCAAGGGACATAAGAGTTGAACATCCCTCATAGCTGTTACTGCTCACCCTGTACCTGCTGAACATAAAATCCCTGGAAGCGTTCAAGGCCAGGTTGGATGGGGCTTTGAGCAACCTGGTCTAGGGGGAGGTGTCCTTGCCCATGGCAGGGGGATTGGAACTAGATGATCGTTAAGATCCTTTCCAACCTAAACCATTTTATGATTCTAAAATACTGTTTATTGAACACAGATGAGAATAAAGTTCATATTTACTTAAGTAGGTGGAAATTCCAGATTACTACTGACAGCCATAAAAACATGGCACTGATAACAAACGTGAGATGCTATATTAAAATCAGAAGAAAAGACCAAACCATGGGGTTCTTTTCCATTTGAAATGCAAGTGCAAGAATAAATTGCAGTAACATTTTAAAACACGGTATCTCCAGAAGTCACTGCATAAGCAAAATAGCACGTCTAAAGATGATATGGAGGTCGTGTCAAATCTCAGGACTTCACTGGAACGTATACTTCCCCGCTTCGCAACACAGGGAAACTTCACAGCACCTAAAAGTTAGTAAATGTCTTTGATAACTACAGTTCAACAGAATATACTTTGCTTTCCAAGGAAACTTACAGAATTTTGCTTTTCCCAGGTAATGAGTATTTTATTGTGGTACAAAACATATCTCCAGAGCAACACACCCTTATTCAAGGGAGAACTTCTGGATAAATTTATTGTTGCACCAGTGATGCCCTTGAATGGGAGTGCCACTCACCTACAACTCCTTTTTGTGAACAGACAGAAACATACAAAGTAGGATGGTGCATAGTTAGGAGGAGGGACAGGGGCATTTCTTCTTTGTGGGACTTTGAAAGGAAAGATTGCAGATGTAGTACTGGAGATAAGTTAACAGTTGAGTCACACTTGTGTAGTTAACCTTTTCATTCCAATACACCCCACCTTGAGTTTCCAAAGGAACCTAACTAATTCTCATGCAGCTCCAACAGGGTGTTTGTGCCATACAGCAAAGCCTTTCCAGCTACAGACTGTGCTAAATAATTGCACTTCATGAAGCTTCCCTCCAGCGCTCTGCTCACCCATCTTCTTCCATTTTTTCTCAACAGAAACCCAAGCTAGGCCCTTGCGAGTCTGAAAACTGGCTGTTTATTCCTCCTCTCAGTTTCCCATCCCTCGACAAGTTTTTTCCGTGACAGAACTGTGTGTTCTTCACACCACGCCACTCAATATCCACTTCTGACTGACTGTCAAAATATTTGCTTTGACAGACCAAATTCAAAATACACAACGGTTCTTTAACCCCTTCAATATTAACTCATTCAAAATAATTCTTGCTGAGGAAGCAAACTACAAAAAGTAGGCTTGCCCCTTAGTCACTGGGGCCTCCCCCTATTTTTACTATTGCATTCAATTGTACAGGTGTGGAAGGAGGCTATCTGCACTGGGGAAGTGGGTGCCCCAGAAGGGAAACCACCCTGCACGGCAAGCACCGGCGTGAGCCACACACCACAGCAGCTCCACAGCACAAGGGTCTTGGCAGTGCCACGGTACCGTACAGCCCCACTTCAGCTGGACAGCACAGCTCTTGGATGGGTCAAAACTACACCTTCAGCCTCATTTACACTGCTCCCTGAACCATGCCCATGGTCAGGCTCTGCATTAAGGCAAGTCTAATGCAGTGAAAAGATGTCAGTGAGAGCATCAGATTCTCACTGCATCCAGAGAGAACAAAACTGAGTTCTTGGAACACAAGAATCTTTTGGTTGTTTTCATCTAACAAAACAAACCATCTTAAAATACCACTAAAACTTTCTTCCTCTTTAGATGAAATTTTGACAGCCAGATACTCTGCCTCAAGTTATATTTTCACATTTCTAGCTAAGACTATGCAGCTGTTGCCTTCTACTACACAACACTGCTATATGCTAAGTAAATAAATAACATCTATTTTTTCTGAACTAGATAAAAAAACCACATTTGTCTCCATTACACTTACATTGCCAAAACTAGAAAGTCAGAAGCTGATCCAAATTATAATATTTGAATTAGGGTTTTGATTTTAGAGATGTTGAGCTGCAGGGTTTTGCTTTGGCATACCAAGCAGATAGGAAGGAACAGCTGCAAAGTTCAAATCTGAGTCAATCACATACCATGGCTGTTTATTTTAAAAAGGTGTCCTACAAGTAACGTGCAAGAGACCTGCAAGTACCTTCCAGAACAATGTTATGGCCAGTCCTTCATGCTCCCCTTATGGTTTGACCAAAGACAGGGGCTTAGACTAAACCCTACAATTCAGCTTTCACCTTTCCCAGCCTGGTTCTGTCAGCTCAAGACTGAGAATAAATCATCTTTAGATAAGTGGCTTTTGGCTTGGCTTAAACAAACAGCTGAATGGAAGGCCACACAGACTGCTGAAACAGTCCCAATTTATAAAATAAATCCAGGCACAATTAGACATTTTCTTCTAAAGCTTGCTACAGTCCAAAGCACAATTACATGGAGGAGTTTCTAAACCTCGTTTACAGTACACAAACTTGAGCATCTCATAACCCCAAATGTGCAGATCTTGGAAGCCTAGGTTTTGCTTTCTCTGAAACATTGTTCCTTCGCAGTTATAAATACTGTGAAAATGCTTTGAACTATGAAAGTGGAAATGGCTCCTATTTATGTTGATGTTTGCAGACTCACTATTTAAAACAAACAGAAAGAGGCTCACACACTAAGACTCAATTACCTCAAGCTGACCCCCACCCAGGTTGACATGAGCTCCCGCTTTATGCAGCTTCCATCCTTAGGTGTTGCTGGACAAGCAAGCTAGTCAACTCTGAGCTCACCCTGCCTGGCAGAGTGAGGCAGCCACCAAACCATGGAGGCAGTAGGGACAACACTTAGACAATGTGGGATGAGCATTAGAGTTTATTCATTTTCTGGTTGAGTGATAAATGTGAGTAAACTTCTCCTCCCACTTGGTCCCCTCACAGGAGGTGCATTCTTCCAGAAGAAGCTGCCCAGGAGGAGAGGGCAGGGTCCTGTTGACTTCTACTCAGTCTTCAAAGTAGTAGACCAGACACCAAGCAGCATTTCTCAGGAGATACCACCATGAACATCAACCCACCTTGCTAAAGGTGCACCTCTGCATTTCTACCCCCACACACTTAGAGGTGACTTGCAAATGTAAGAAAAGGTACATTCATCACATTGCCCTGTCACAAGAGAACAGGGACAAGGCTTAGTACTTAAGGACAGACAAGTTGTCCCAAAAGATCTGGACTAAGCTTTCTCTGCAGACGGCAAGGAGCTCTGCTGGCACTGGCTTCTGGTAAGCAGTGCATACTCACCACGGGAAGCACCTGGACCAAGGAGAGGGAAGGACACTTGGATACTTCAGTGTGTCTTTGTTTTGTTTTTAAATGCAATGCATTTCAAAGTCATCAGAAACATTCAGGGTCAGATAACAAAACGGGAGAAGCTGCTTTAAAGCTGAAGTGGTTGCACAGCTTCAGAGAAACAGCTGAGAATAAGCAAAGGATTCCCTCCCCCTCCATCCACCTTCATATTTTCCTCAAATTATTGCCTACTAAAACAACATCCCAGAGCAGAGCTTTTTACTTGAAGAAAAGAAAGCAAACCGTTGATTAGTCGTCACTTGTGAATTAAAGGAGAGCAAACATTTGCATATCTCATAAATATTGAACTGTTATAAACCTGCACAAGCATATTAATGAGTGCGTTATTGTGACACGCTGTTGAAAACATGCCATACTCTGTTTGTAGACAGATGCATTTCACTGGTAATAGAAGGAATGTAGACTTAGAATGCATCATGTCTTGTTCCTGTTAGCACAATGTAAGATGTGAAATATAACTAAAATATTTTGCAAAATAGTTAAAACTCACTGAAGTATCCTAATCAAATCCCTATTTCCTTGCCTTTCATTTGAATTATGCCCTGTTTACTTCAGCCTTTTCCTACCAAAGATACAGCTTGTAGATGTAAAATCATTAAATAAACAATCCCTCATGCTCAAATTCTATGCACTGCAACAGGTAAAAAATAAATAAAAATGACAAAAAAAACACTGACAGTGACTGTTTTCCTGATGCAGTGTGAGATGGTTATTCCATCCCATCTTACAAGTGGGCTTTTTCCTATCATACTATGGAAAATGCCATCTAATTACAGGTGGATTTGTTTCTAGAATACATCACTGTAAAAGAAACTAATATAAAACTTCATTTCCAACTTTAAAAAAAAAAAAAGCGGTTGAAATGTACTATTCTCTTTCTGACCTCATTAAAAGCCGTGGCAAAACTCCCACTGACTTTAATGGGGCCAATACATCACTGAAAACTCACTAGAAGAATGAAAGTTTCCAAATTTTCAGACCAACTGCAGGGGAGGTTTAAACACAGGATTCATTTCCCTCGTCCCGCATCCAGACAAAACTTTGCTTATTGCCCCCCCACTAAGAGGAGATCAAGCTAACTCGGATTTCCAGCATCTCCTCTGAACTGCAAATTCTCAAGCAGATTTGTTCCATTGCTCTGTATTTATTGACTTATAAAATTCCTTAAACCTGCAGCCATTATACTGTGTTTTGAAAACTTACTCAAGATCTTTTGCAATTCTAAAATTTATTAAAACCTATGAGGCTAAGAAAACCTAATGTGTAGTATTTCTATTGTTACTATCTCAAGAGAAAATTACACATCACATCAAAAATTATCACTAAGGGAGCAATCTTGGCTACAATTAGTGATAGCCTAACTGCTCAGGAATTTACCAACTGGGAGTGGAATCATGAGTTTCTTTTCCTACTAGCTCACTGAAGTCTCAATCTTCAAGAGTCTCATCTGAAGCCCCCTTCCTTGATTACTTTGAATATCACATCTGTCAAGCGGACTCAAATATTCATTGTGTTGCGATTACTTCTTACAACAACTCTCAACTACAGCTTCTAAAGGACTTTGGCAGGGGAGAAAGGGTGGTTAGGAGGAAAATGGGAAGTCAGAAGGGAAGCACTACTAATATTTGGTAGCAAACAAATCCTTGCTATTTTTATACTAAGGATTTTTACTTTAAAAGGAAGCTAGGCTTTGGCTGTTTAAATAGTTAATAGTGTGTGCATGAGTTAGAGCATCAGCCCAAAAAATCTTGGAATCTATGCTTGCTGTAAAAAGCAATTCACTCCCATGAGTTCATCGTGACAGATTTGGAATGGCTCTTCATAATTTATGAATATTGTATTAAGCTATTTATTATACTAATATATTGGTTATTGTTTAATAGAGGCTGGTGAGACAAACAGGCAGGAAAGGAAAGAATGACTCAGTTATGCCACTTCTCAGCAAACTCTGGAGAATTGGTTACTAAAAAGACAATACTAAGACAGGAAAAGCCTTGCAAACACAGCAGATAAAGATGCAAGGACTGTTTAGGAAGGAACAGTCTCTCAAACTAAAGAGAAGAGAAGCTGTTTTGGACAAACAAGCTTAAGAAAAAGGCTCATATTAGAGGGACACCATATTGGGCCCCTCATTTGCCTTTACACAAAGCAGATACCCCTGCAAATAGTCTTGGTTCCTTGTACGAGGGAAACACCACTTCAGTTAATTCTCAAAAGGAAACCATTGCTGTATCTCCTTTCACAGTTGTGGCTGCATTAGCAGAGCAACCACAAAGGTTATGGCTCTCCAGTCTGTCTGAACAGCCTGGGGTTGGCCATCCTGCTGTGGAGACAAGACGTAAGGCTGTAGACCTGAGGACTGCCCTTTGCGAGCTGGAAGGACCCAGAGGTATTTGCACTGTTACCCATTGCATATACCTGTAAACAATCCTCTACGTCAATCCCTTCTGAAAGCCACCAGTTAGCAAGTCACCTCACAGATATTGACTGTTCCCCAGCTTCATGATGCATAACTTTCCCACAGCATGGAAAGGACGCACTTTTGGCAGAACAGGATGCACTTTGGATCCAGGCCATACAGCTCAAGCAAACTACCCGGCTATGATACCAGTTACAGATGAGATGGAGAACCTATCATGTTTCAAAATGTATGTATTCATTTATGTTCCTCTTAATTCAACCTGAAAGTGAAACATCTTTCAAAAATAATCAATACAGACGAGCAGCTCAGCACAGTGACGCATACAAACTTGCGTACATGACAGGAACACCTTTTTTGGGCAAACACTGACTTTGCATTGTAGTGGAGCTGAGGATAACCAGTAGTGACTCAAGGTAACTGAACAGCGTCGTGATGGACCAGAGCTGCCATGCTTCCATACTGGAAAGTCATGTAGACATCTGAAATATCTGGTCACCATATACAACTGAATTTGAAAAAAGCGCACGAAAATCCTTTTATCTAGTCTGGAAAAAGGCAATGTACTTGGAGGAACACAGACACACAATATCTCTGCGAACATCTACTGAGTGTAAGCTTTAACTGTTATTAATGGCTAACCATTTAACCACGGCCAAGAGAAAGAACTGAAATGAGACGTTTCTGATACTGCATATTTCAATTAATAATTACATGAATGCTGTGTTCAGTTGGGACTGCTACACTTTAAAATGGAAGCTCACTGCAAAGAGCTAGGAAAAATCTAGACTAATAATTCAAATTCTGGAAACCCCATTTTAGAGCGAGAAACAAAAAGAAACAGATGATTTATTTTAGCAACTGGATTCAATTCTACAGCCAAGATTAGACATACTTCTACAAGCTGAGCCATGTAGAAAATTCTGGTTTGTTTTATGCATTTTGACTTGCTAGGCTAGATATCAATAACAGTCTTTTTCTGTCATTAAAATGTATATGACTGTGAAAACGAGTAACTAATAAAACATTTTTAAAAGCTGAAAAGGGCTAGAAGGAAAAAAACATTTGCACCTTTCTTAGCTTCACTTTCTCTGAAAATGCTCTATTATCTCTCTGCCGCTGATGTCCTGTGGTTTGTGTCACAGCAACACTTAATGGAACAAACTAAAACTGGGCCTGTGTGGGGATACGCATATAGGTAAGGTACTGCTACACCTTCCTGCCACCTAGATACATAGGAAAAATGAAAAGAAGAAGGTATTATTGACCATCCCAGTTTTCCAGATGAGATGTTCCTCAGTCATATAACAAAGTCTGTAGCAACACTGGGAACTGAACCTGAATGCTGTCATTACAAACCCAAAAACTTTGGGAGTTTGATATACTCCTCAGTGTCATGCACTGTGCCAACCACTTCCTGTCATCCTTCAAACACAAACCTCAGCTATTCCTCTGTCACTTTGAGTCTCCAGCCCTGATATGCTGCCTGCAAAGGTACTCCTACTTCTCCACCAAATATGACCATGGACAAATGATACCAAATGAAATTACCGTATCTCCAACAGTAACTTTGATTTTCCTGGTCACTGAGAATCAGTTTTGTGTAATTTTTTCGTAAAGTAGTCACTGCTGAAATAGGTAATCCCCAGAGCAACATGCCACAACAGCTTGTTCATCATATCAGGAAATACAAATTCACCTGCAAAGAAACAAACTTACCTCTACAACTAGCCTTCTCTACTTGTACTTCAGAGAAGAACATAACTTCAGTCATAACACCTATGGGGGATAATTCTGCCCACGTGCATACCTTAATGAAGAGAACGAAGATATAGGACAATAGCAGATATTCAACAGGTCCCACAAGGTTATACAAAGTGGACTTGCTTCAGGACAGACAGCCTTTTCATGTATTGGGTGGGTAAGTTTTCTTTTTAAAGCTTTCACTGACATTAATCCTTTTGAAAGCAAATGCTGTCTACAAACTAGTGTAAACATAGCATCTGATTGTACTATTGCCAAAGGGTGCAAAGTTCTTGATTATGTCTTCCCCTTGGGAAACGCAAATATATCAAAATCAAATCTGCGTATCTGAAGATCTCCCAATGCCTAGATAGACATCTATTACTAAGAAAAAGTCCCTGCATACTACCAGCTTTAAGAAAATCTGTCTGCTTTGTAAGTTTCAAAATTTTAATTGGATTCTGAAAATGATCTTGTCCTGGTTGAGGTAAAACAGGACCAATTTTGTTCAGTAACTTTACTTCTTAGCTAGGCATTTTCTAACTGCTGAAATTAACAGCATGTTGTGCAGAAAACTGTTTGCTCTCAGACTGGTAAGACCCATGTTTATAGTTGATGCCAAGGAATGGTATGCAGAGAGGCTCCTGCTTATCCTTATTGCTATAACAACCAAGGCCAGCCAACTTTGTTATTTGCCCTGTTGGAGGGTCAGAACCAGAAAAACGTAGACGGGTCACAGCTGTGGGCAGGAGTGGACAAGACAGGTGACCCAAAACTGGCCAACATGGTATTCCATCCCATCTGCCTCATGCTCAGTATAAAAGCTGAGGGATCAAAGGGTCAGGTCTATTTCTTCAGTGGCCAGCATCCAAGGAGGACTCCTTCTGTTCGTCTGCCTTTGATCCTGATTCTGAATCCAGATCCAGAATCCAGTTCCTGTCCATCACTGATTCCAGTCTGGAACTTTCCCAGTGCCTGCTGGTGATGCGACTGTCATCCTGGGAGCTTGATACCGTTTTGTATATATATTTTTTTTTATTATTATTTTATTCTTATTATTTCATTAAAGTAGTTTAGTTCCTCCTAACCTCTTAAGTCTCTTTGTCTTTCTCTCCTGCCTCCCTTTGAAGCGGGGCAGGAGAGAGACAGCATCTGTCATTCCGCCTGATTGGGCCAATCTGGCCCAAACCATGACAGATCTTTAAATATAAGATTACCTATTTGTAGTGGGAGTCTGTTACAGACTGCCCAACCAGGATGAAGAGGCAGACAAAATATTCTATAAACAGCTGGGAGAAGTCTCAAGATTGCTAGCCCTTGT
>VYXH01002909.1:0-12237 GCA_013397275.1 Burhinus bistriatus | reverse complement strand
ACTTAATGCCCTCTTTGCCTCAGTCTTTAACAGTAAGAACGGTTGTGTCCTGAGTAGCCAGCACCCTGAGCTAGTAGACAGGAACAAGGAGCAGAATGAAGCTACCATAATCCAAGGGGAAATGGCGAGTGACCTGCTACACCACTTAGACATACACAAGTCTATGGGGCCAGATGGAATCCACCCAAGGGTACTGAGGGAGCTGGCGGAAGTGCTCACCAAGCCACTTTCCATAATTTACTAGCAGTCCTGGCTAACCAGGGAGGTCCCAGGTAGGAGGTCAGCAAATGTGACGCCCATCCACAAGAAGCACTGGAAGGAGCATCCGGGGAACTACAGGCCTGTCAGTCTGACCTCAGTGCTGGGGAAGGTTATGGCTCAGGGAAGACCTTATTGCTCTCTACAACTACCTGAAAGGAGGTTGCAGAGAGGTGGGGGTCGATCTCTTCTCCCAAGTAACAAGTGATAGGACAGGAGGAAATGGCCTCTAGTTACACCAGGGGAGGTTTAGATTGGATATTAGGAAAAATTTCTTCACAGAAAGGGTTGTCAAGCATTGGAACAGGCTGCCCAGGGAAGTGGTGGAATTGCCATCCCTGGAGGTATTTAAAAGCCAGGTAGACGTGGTGCTGAGGGACATGGTTTAGTGGTGGTTTTGGCAGCGTTATGTTGATGGTTGGACTCGATGATCTTAAAGGTCCCTTCCAACCTAGATGATTCTATGATTCTATTAGATCTCCGTGTTGCATTTCAAGATCTATATAAATACAGAACTTCAGTCCAAAATTAAAAGTACAGCATACACACACAGTACAAGAAACAGTTTCAATAACTGTCCATCATGCAACTTGCTGTTTCAAAACAATTCTAAACAGTGCACTGCATTTTGTAAATTGGTAATGGAAATTATTAGCATTAGTTGGTTCTTTAAAATACATGGTTGTAAATTATAAATTTTATCTTCCATGTCCTAATAAATGCCCTCCTAGAAAACTAACTAATTTCATCAGGGACAAAATTAAGCAGATCTGAATAAATCATTAACAGCATTTATAAAATGGAAAGAAAATGTGTTCATGCAGACCAGCAGTTTACTTAAACATTTATCAGAATTTTACTCAGAATCTTATCTCACGAATCTACAAAGGTCTTTCAGTGTCACAGCTTAAGCTGTGTGCCCAGTGCCACCATTTGTGTATATTCGGTTCACAATATTTTCCTCAAATACATATCTCAGTTACACTCTGGAACAAACTTCCTAGTTCATGTAGCTGCACATCTATTTCTATCTCAGGTGGGCAGAAGATGCTCTTCTGCCAGTCGATGTGGTTATATTAAGACTGTAGAATTAATAGTTCAGATAAAGCAATCAAATAATCAAAACCATTTGGGCCTAAAATGGAATATACTGAGCAAACCAGTATTTTCTCTGTTATTTTTTCTCTTTCAAGACGCTTAGCCCTATGTTCTCTCACTGTTGAGTAATAAAGTTATGAGATTGATCCAAAGCATCAAAGGAGAGAAAAGAAAGAAAAAATCTAAATAGACTACCTAAACATGGAGAGGACAAAAACATGCAGGTAGAGAGCAAAAGGCCAATGCTATAATCTCTGCAGCTAGCCTCCTTTGCTAGCGGGGTTTGGGTTTGTTTTTAATGAAGCATTGCTCAATGTACTGAAAAGCTTTCCAATGACTGTTACCCATTACTAAGCGTCAGATCTCTGATAATGCGTAAAATCTTGCTATTAGACACAGTTGAAGTTTTATCCTGTCTATACAAAGTACAGAAAGCTTGGAAACATTCTCTCCTTACAAAATAACTTTGCATTCTCCCTGCATAAAAGTTGAATCAGGAGATTTATCTATTTTTCATTATAGCAGAGAAAAGATTATGGGACACCAGAGTTCTTATTTTGTTTAGAGTTAACTAGTAAACATAGCTATATGAAATGCTGAACTTCAAAAGTTATCATCTCAAAGCATTAAGAAAAAAAAAATCTATTACAAATTCAACAATCCACTGAGTAAATCAAAATGGAAACAAAGCAGCTTGCATGCACATCCAGTACCCTGCCAGTCTCCAAGCACTGTTGGATGAGTAGTGTCTGCAACACACAGAGGAGACCTTCAATTTGGCACTTATTGCACCAAAGTGGCACAGCAGGCTCCCCTTTCCTATCAAAAAGACAAGGAATACAATTCTACATTAAATCAGACATAAAATTAATTAATCAGTGTTCAGTGAATGCCATTTTTAAAAAAATAAATGGTTATTTCTTTTGGGGTCTTGTTTTTCTTTTAAACTTTAATTCATTGTCTACAATAAGAGTTGACAGATGACAGTTTGGTGTTTTGCATGGGATAAATTCCAAAAATACACTGGTTGGTGTACACTACACTTCTGTGTTAGGGTAAAACAGAGTTTTGCAAGTTAAAAAAGAAAACACAAACAGGTTGAACCGACCATTTGAGTCCTTGCTCCTGGAATCACTTTTGCCTGTGTATTTTCTGAGCTGTCAAGATAGCACAGTAGTAACAGAGTAGAAGCTCTCAAAGATTTTTGGCGGAGCCTGGTCCATTTGCAGCACAGCCAGAACATGCCAAAAGATTTAACTGGACTGACTCATCATTTGGATAATGATCTCATCTGAATTGAAGCTGTGAAAATAACAAGTGACTTGAGATGACATCATTGCTGTTGCAAAATCTAGATTATTTTGTAGCTATCCTAGAAAGAGGGCTTTGTTGGAAGACAGAGATGAGAGAATCTTAAAGCAGACGCTCCTGGAGATGTGCCCGGAGGCCGCTAGTACATATGCACAGCTAGGTCACAGCTGTCGGCAGTGCTGCGGCAGCCTCTTGGCAGCAGGCTGTACTCTCCCAGCTGCAATTCGTGCTCTGTGCCCTTACTGGCTCTGCCCTTGTAGGGCTGAGATCCATCTCAACTGCTGACCTTCGTATTTGTAAAAACTTACCACATACCAGGCTTTGGTAGTAGAGCTGTCACCACTGGCTTCATTGCTGGTGGCATCTGCACTGCTGGTGATGCTTGCTTTGGTATTGAGTCTTTTTGCAGCAATGTTTTAAGATGCTGCCTGAGCAGCTCTGGATAGAGCACTAGAAAACATAGCTTATCTTTTACCAAAATTCACAGACTTACCTTTTCTGGACTGGAAGAGACCTACAAAGATTGGTGCAGGAGATGAATGGCAATTGTGCTCCTCTGTGTTCAAGGTCACGGACTACAAGACCACTCACATTTGTTTACTGCACGTTTTTCCCAAGAAAGGAAAGAACTACTTTGTTCCTTTTTCACTACCATAAATATCTGCTATCGTATTCAGAGAAGGGAATATAAAAGGCAGAAGATATTAGATGGACAAGTCATCCTTGCTTTTTCTCAGTATGGTGCTGCTAAACAGTTATTTTTGAGCAGTTTCAAAGCCAAGCTTAGGGTAATTCCTGCCTTCTAAGCAATTTTTGTATTTGCTCATCATGATCGTAAGGGCATGACTCTGCAGTGTGATGTAAGACTTCTTTGA
Organism: Burhinus bistriatus; assembly: GCA_013397275.1. NCBI lineage: Eukaryota > Metazoa > Chordata > Aves > Charadriiformes > Burhinidae > Burhinus > Burhinus bistriatus. Next base: position 8,695 of record VYXH01002909.1, on the reverse strand, counting down.
GTCCTGGCAGCTGTACTTAACTCTTCAATGCTTTTTCAAAATACATAGCTACAAAAGAACAGCAGTATTCACTTCATGGAGGCTAACACATAATTATCAGAAAAACTCTAAAGCATTTTGAAGAGTTTGAGAAGAGTGTGTTTACCTAGGACACGCCCAGTATCTTGGCTCCCAACTGCAGGTTGAAATAAGAAACAGCAGGAGCTGTGCAGCAACTTAGCTGTGCAGCAACACTGCATTCACTTGCCATATGCTGGAGCCAGATACTGCCAGCAGTATGTCCGCAGCCCTGACTCTCTTTGATATTCCACAGATGCTGTCTTGTATGCATGAGAGTTTAAAAGCAGTTGAAACTGCAATGAAATATGCTGCAAGAAGAACAAGAATGCATACAGCTCCTTTCCCCAAATGTGGAAAAAATTTGTGTACCAGGTTTTGGTTTCTTTATGAGCTGTTACAATAAGATTGTGTAAAAAAGTACTTGGCGAGTTGGTCGGTTTACAGAAAAAAACCCCAACAAACATGACAGGTTTGGTTAGATTAGATGTGTGTCTGAAATGTACAATTAACATGTTGGTCATAGTTATACCTAGTAAAACAATCCTCTGCCTTGTTTTCAAACCCATATTTAAGATTTTTTTTTTTTTAACAGGAAGCTATAAAAAGAAACAATAAGCAGAAAGTTCTTAAACCACAAGCAAATGCAAGGAAGAGATAAGCTGAAATACTAAAAATAAATCTGGAGCAGTTGTGAGTTGGTGAGGAAGGAAAGTAACAGTAAAACATCCATGTCTTTATGCAAATATGGTTAAAAAGAAAATAAAGAAATAGGAATCAGCTGGTGAGAGGAAGAGCGTGGTGGAACAAAGCACACTATGGGAATGCAAACACAGGCTGTTACAACAACCTGCATAGGAAAGCTCCATGCCTCAGAGAAGGTCAATACACTGCTATTGTACTCAAAGACAGTAAGAGTGTGCTAAAATATGAAGAGGAACAACAGAAATGATGGACATTCAGTTGCACCTGTGTGGAGACTGATGCAATGTGTTTATGCTCCAAGAGCCTTGTTGCTGAAAGGCAACTCAGAAAGCCTGCACCATTCTCCAAGGAAGCCCAGCAGGGCAGCTCAGCAGCACCACCACTTCTTGACAACACTGGAGAAAAATACGCTGTGCCTGACCTGGGGCAAGTTTGACACAAGAAGGTATCCTCGCTCCAGGTGCCTCTGAGCTGCAGATGCTTTATACCACTCATCAGAACAAAAAAATGACATAACCAGTAGTGTTATAACACAAATGTTAAATGATGACCTAGGAAACACGATACTGAATTTTATAAGAAGCTGTAGAGGAATGGTAGGTAATTGAAATGTGTGCAAAAGAATGGTCAGTGATGGCTTAACCTTTGAAAACTCTTGGGGAATTTGTAAAAAGAAGTTTAATACAGAAGATTGGAATTTATCAAACACAGCAATAAGTTTTCAACATTGAAGAATGTAGTGCTGAGGGATGAAAAAAAAAAAAAAATCAACCCAGCCTCAACTAAGACCAAGAAACAGGACACCTATGAACTCTTGTGAGCAATTACCTTAAACCTATGAATAACATGAGATTATGGAAGTAAGTCTAACTTTTCCAACAGTGTTCCTTTAGAATGACAGGCTAAAATCCAAAGCTTAAACTACTATTTCTTTGGGAGGAGAAGATGAAGAAGGATCTTGAGACAAGCAGTCAGTTACACCTCCATGCAATTTAAACCATATTTTGTCCTCCGAAAATACTAGGAAGACATGCCCAGGATAATGCTGCTGAAGACAACCTGAGTTAGGCTAAAACTGGATACATCTCTTTATCAGACCCCAAACAACCCCGTTTCCTAAGGGTAGGCTACCATTGGAACTCTTATAACTGAGGGAGCAAAGCATTCAAGAGTTCAGTACAGCTGCCAGGATTCATAGAATTTTTACATCACACTGCAGAGTCATGCCCTTATGATCGTGATTAGCCAATACTAGTATCACTTAGAAGGCAGGAATTATCCTAAGCTTGGCTTTGAAACTGTTCAAAAATAACTTTTAGCAGCACCATACTGAGAAAAACAAGGATGACTTGACCATTTTCTCTGCTGCTTTCTGAGACAGCAAAGAAAAAAAGCATTTGTTTTAAGTTTGTTGGTACTGTACTTATGTGGTAGTTAATCACTCAAGAACAAGCAATGCCTTTGTAAGACAAACGTGGCATGGAAACAATTAACACAAAACCCGTCTATTTGCCTTTTTTCCCCTCCCTGCCTTGCTAGACATAAGCTGTATTTGCATTGATAGTGGAAAACAGGGAATACTGCAACACATCCATTACTGCACCTTTCTCAAAAGCACCTATGCTGATTTTAAGACTATACTATAAAGTCAGTTGATTAAGTATTGTAGCATATAAAGAACATACCTTTTTAAAAAATAATTCTGTTTAACTTGACAAAATTAACCATTAGCATAGAGCAGATTTTTAAGTCTGACAGTACTACTACATGTACATCTAAATTAATTCAAAGTCCTGCTCCATCACAGTGTCTCAGGCAGGTAAGTGTTATTCCAATACTGATAAACTGTTATGCATGCTGTCAAACAGATGCACTGTAAAAAACAGAGAAAATAGAGAACATACCCCACCCATTTTTTCCTCCCAGCCATGAAAGTAAGAAACTGAAGCCCACTTGATTCCAACAACAAAATCCAAGCAATGCTCACTGGGAAGGAGTGATGGGTCTATGTGTTTTGTTCTATTTTGAAAAGATTTGCTAGATATATTCTGCAGTAACTTGTCATGCATAGTATTATTTATCTCCTAGTTAAAATAAAATTGTGGCTTAAAGCACAAAACAAATACAGACTATGACACTGATCTTTCAGCTGGTAAAATGCTTTCATGTACCTACCAGAACATTAAGACACAAATCCCTTTGGTTAGTGACATTGTTTGAATTCGGTTCCCAGAAGAACCTAATACACAGCATCAAGGCTGTAGATCTATCAGACTTCTCAACTACAGCAAAACTTTTGAAACTGTAAATATGTTTGCATAGATTTATTTTTTTTCCCAAGCAGAAAAATTTCATAGGGTATACTTAGAAATGCTCAGTGTAATTTAAAAATTCTAACTTCATTGCCAACAGTTTATGAACTCATCGTTTCCATAAGGCTTGCCTTGCTATTTGATCACAGGAATACAAGCTTCTTGTGAGCATCACAACTGTAATCTTAGAAACAAAACAACAAACTGATTCAGTCACTATGTTTTCAGTTAGATCGGCTGGTAATCAGGAAGTGGGACTCTAATTACTAATCATCTGAAAGAGCCCTTGAAATGATGACTAACCTTTTAAAAGTTCAGAAGAATAAACATGTATCATGAAATCACTGGGAAACAGCTTCTTAAAGAAAACAGGTAATGGAGAAACTCAGCTGAGGGTGAATGTATCACTGCGTGTCTGTTACATCCTGACTTAAAGGTTTTGGACACAACAAGGCTGAGCGCCATTCCTCTCAAAAAAACAGGGATGGTTGTTTTCCTCTTCACCATTAAAACCGATGCTTATATTATATTCACATTGCCCATAGATGCTCTAACACGAGAAGACCACCTATGTCAAAAAAGTCTTGTACTGCGTTGCAATATTGTGAGCTGAGACAGTGGTTAACACTAAGTCCACCAAGCAGCTATCTGGAGGTACAAACAATTAGGAGCTTTCCAAGACTGCATTTCAAAGAAACAGACACATCTGAAAAGACAATGAAAAAAATACAGCAAGCTAAAACTGATTAAATCAAAGGTAACCCTTACAACCTCTTACTGTAAGGCAGACATGATTTTAAGTAGAGGAATTCAAGAGGCATCTTGAAATAAGTCAGTAACTGGACCTGCTTATAGCGATTATATATCATAAATAGCATGAACTTGAAGACTTTGTACGTATCAAGGACTATGAATTAACTGATACCAAGGAGATTAAATGAGGAAAACTGTAATAATAGAATATTGATGCATTTTGGAACAGCTTTGCTGCTTTCTCAGCCAGAAATGGTACATGGGAAGGAGATAATATTTTGCTGTATCTCAAGAACGTGTATGTTTGCTCAGATGCCCAGAAAATTACAGACAGACAGAGCTGGAATGTTTCTGGTAAAGGCTGTGGGGGGAAAGGAAGGGAGATGAAGGGACCAGAACAAGTCCTACTTCAAAATTGACCCATTCTCCCCTTCCCAGTCAGAAGGAGGTGATCAATTAAGTTTTGTTTTTATATTTAAAAAATAACTGAAGCATCCAGGAATCTGTAAATAGGGTAACACAGAACACTACTCAGTTATTTCTTGAAAGTACAACATAAAATAGCATGAAATAAAAAAAGACAACATTCAATGAGGGCAAGTAGGACAGGTAGCAATATTACAGAAAAGGATACAACTGTAAAATGGGTCACAACTGAGTAGAAGTCAAAAAGTATGACAAGATGACAAAAGGAAAACTAAAAACTTCTAATTCAAGGATGTGTTGGCAGTCTTACCAGGACACAGAAGGATGCGATTCCATGCATTTTCAAGGCACCCAGCTTTTTGCTTTACACTTTAGCAAAAGATGTAGACAAGGCAAGAGAGACTAGAGGACAGCAACAAGAATGCCCAGAAATCTTAAAAATGTGAGATATGACAGAAGATCCAAGGAGCCTTAATTCATATGAAAGAGTAGGTCTATAATATGGTATTAACTGAGGTAAGTAATACAACAGGTTCCTAAAAACGTGGTTCACAAACAGTGCATAAACCCTTAATAGATGGATGTTCTATCCAACAAACAATTTTGTCCTTAAATATGAGACACAAGCTAATTAGGGTACTTGTAAAAACAACTGCACTGCTGAATAGAGCCATAAGAAAACAGAATGGAACAGAAAAAATTCTGTGTGGGGTTAACATTCAAAAATCTCCATACAGACTTTCTCTGTCTTTCTCCCAGTTTCAAGTTTCAGCAAGAGCCACAAAAGCAGCTGTGGCTGGGGTAAGCTTGCATGGCTGGACAGAAGTGCAGTAAGAATTTCAGGGTGATCTGAAAAGAGCTTTCTTCTATGGTGCAATCAGTCAAACTTGATATTCATGCCAGTCTATAAACTACAGGACAATAAATCAATCAAATCAAAACAGGATGTGCAGGGCAGTTGCTGTGTTTCTAGAACATCTCCACTAGGATGCAGACACGAGACACCCATGGGATTTTGCAGCAACTTCCAGCCCAGGTGATGCATACGCTCAAAACGGTCCAGAACTAATTATAAACCTGAGTGCCATAACACAATCTGCTGTGTGCCTTCCCGGCGGCACTAGCAGCACGCTGCAAGAACCCGCAAGAAAAGCTTTGTACGCCATCGCTACCCAAGGATATTCGTCCCGAAGTTTTAGTTGTAGCAACACAGAGCTTCTCCACATTTCACGTGGTAACAGGTAAGGCTGCAGAAAGTAACTACATAAGTGTAAGAAAAAAGTTCAACTGACACAATTGTTTGTTGGAGAATTTCAAATTGGGTAAGCGCTTCCCTTTACAGGGAAGGGGAATGAAAGTTCTTGTAGTCCAGCCTAAAAATCCAGCACTGGTTCTGCCTTAGTACAGAGATTGTTCAATCCTTTCCACTCTTAAAACACATTTTCATTGCTTACAACTTTGCCAAAATGGCAGTTTGGGCCGAAACTTACCACACCATGGCTGAAACTTTCCACCAGCCTGAGGCTGAATTTTCTTGCAGAAGTTTCAGCCAAACAGTTAAGATGTTTTAGAAAATGCAGCTACATTTTTCAGCATTAAAAGCTTCTGGTGACCTTTTCTTCAAGAAGGAAAGACATTCGTGACAGATTTCAAATGCCTGTTAGCTTGATAGAGAAGTAAGATTTGTAATAGCGGGTAAGATCTTCTATTCCGTCAGCTGGTATGTGACGTTGAGGGGTGCACATCTACCCTGATTTGGCAGTTGTAAGCTTTTCCTAAGTTTGTCTAGCAACTCAAACCTCCACAGACTGCACCCTCACTTTGCGCACCTTTCCCTTAAGATGGAGTCCTGACCAGAACAGCAGAGCAGAGTCATCATCCCCAGGGGACAACGTGATTTCAATCAGCTGTGCACCATGATGGACCACAGCGGGAATCAGAGCTGAAGACAGAGAGTGCTTTTCTCTCTCCTGCCAGTGACTGGGCTATGCAGAGGGCCAGGCTCGGCGGGCTGCTTTGGAAGGAAACAGTGAAAGAGCTTTAAAAACTAAACCCAAAAAAACAANGAAGTGACCACACAGGCATCTTCTCAGTAAGCAAGTTGAACTGGCTCCCAGTGAAGATGAGGAGCACCCCAGCTGGCAGTAGGAAGGGGGCAGGACCACGCAACAGGGAGTGGGTAGGGAGGACAGCAAGACCTCCCCCTTCTTTTCAGCTAATGGCCTTTAGCAACACAAGTTGAAAGATATTTATTACAAAAATTAGAGCGTGACATATCAAAGCTTTAGAAGCAAGAATGCTGTTGGCTTACCTAAAGCTAAGCTATTATCTCTGTTTATAGACAAGCAATGTTTCACAACAATTGCTTAAACCTCCCCACTGATTAGGGCCCCTAGAAACGAAAGCTTCTTCTAGAAAACATGACAAAACTATTGATACTTCTTTGTTCACAGTCACAACTCTGGAGTCACGCGCTGAAATTATTTCACTTCAGCAATGTTTCAGTGACTCATAGGCTGGTGTGCAGTATATTCCCCACAAAGAACTCAGCTTTATCGTGTATCTCAGCTTTATTGTGTATCTCATATCTAAGCTGTTTAAAAACAATATAGTTTTATTTAGTCTCTCTTATTTTTCTGTAGTTCAGTCACACTGGTCCAACTGTACCCAGTGGGTACCTTGCCCATTTCAAGATTAAAACTAGAAAAATAATCCTTCTGTTTTCATTAAAAAGTTCTTCCTCCTTTACCCATGTTACAACTGAACTCGTATTCAGACACTACACTCCAAAGTTTTGAACGAGTTTTCTTTCTACCAATTTTTCCTAAACAACAGCCTGCTGACCCCACCCCAACCCCTGACAATTCTGGCAAAAATATACATTTAAACCCATCTCAAAAAGGGGTCAGCGATCCAGCTCTCAGTTGTAATGCTTGTGTTTGAAAGTGAGGTGGTCAGAAAAGCAGCGCCTCTGGCTCCAGACGAAACAGCCCAGCCTTCGTTTGGCTCTGACACTGAGTAGGTCTGCTCTGACCAGAGCCAGTGACTCTGATGCTGGCACACCAGAAGCCTCATGGCCTCACCAGCCTCAAGACACTCATTGGAGAACCCTGGTGCTGGGCAAGACAGCCCCCCACCCCAGAAGTTTCAGAGAGACCTGGGGAGGTAAGATTCCCCCATGCCATGGGCTCCGTGCAAGGATGCTAATTGTAAACGTGAAGCTACTGACCATCCTGGAGCATGCAGAAAGACATGCACAACTTAGCTTCCCAAATGGTTCCCTGCAGTTCAATCCTTATTTCACAGACATACAGATCTGGCTGTGGCCTTTTCCCCCTTCACGATCCTCCCAGACAGAGCTGGGTCTGAATCACAGATCTGCAGCATGAAGTGTCCTGGAGTGGGGAAGGGATTGCCACACCACTTTCCAGCTACAGACTAGCATCATTCATCACATGAGCTGACAGATTAGACTTGTGCACTGGGGAAAAAAGGAAAAGCAACAAAAACCCCACCACACAACAAGGGGTCTGCAGCAAGAATGATAGATTCTTGCATCATGTTCTTCTTCTTACGCTGTATTCAGGGACTATGTGGCCCAGCTCCCTTCCTGACCTCATCTACCATGAATGTCCTCCAAGTCCCATCTCAAAGCTCATTTCCTCAAGGGAGCTCAACAGTTAGAAATTGTAGCTACATGTGCACATTAAAAAACCTAAATATGCACAGACTGTCCGAGCAAGCTCTCAAAGAATGAGCTTCCAGTTGGTTTAGTCATACAGTTCCAGCAGTCTACTTTGTTTCAGCCTGTTGTTCTTATCTTCAAGACATTAATTTTATTGCAGGATGCTTTCTTGGGGCAGAGCACTTTTGAAATCAAAACATCAGACACTAAATCCTGACATGGGATTAATGAGATGAGGCCTCTGTTGGAGGCTTCTCTGGGGTCTTAGAAGGTAAAATATACTTGTTGACAACCTCCACCTCTTTCTAGACTGTCAAGTGTCAAGTGCTTTTATTACTACATACATGATTGCAAATACCTTTACTCTTAGTCACGCGAGTTGCATATAATAATCCTAAATGCAAAATGTGTCCTCTCAGAGTTTTAAAGAACCAGCGTGAACACCTACATCTGAAAGCTCCAACTGCAATAAATACGTAATTAAACGCTCTAATAGATGTTGCAAGTGTGTATCATAAAGAAAGAAAAAAGTATGTCTATAAGTGTCTAGAAGTGCACAGTAAAGAAAGCAACAAGACTCAGCTTCCAGCAAATAATAAGAGCATTAGTAAATTTGTGTTTTTAAAAAAATAAATCACCTTTTCCTTTTTCCCTTCAGGAAGAGCTGATCCTAACTGAAGTAATTTGGTTTTCAGATAACAGACAGGAAAGAATTTCTGTGAGAGAGATGAAAGGATTTAGGTAACACTGTATATAC
>VYXH01002908.1:106-20436 GCA_013397275.1 Burhinus bistriatus | reverse complement strand
CGGGCGGGGCGGGCTGTCGCCGCCGGCTCGCCGGGCGCTCGGCGGTGGGCGCTGGGCCTCCGCCCCGTCAGCTTCTCGGCCCCGGGGGTGCTGCTGCCGCCGGGCAGGCGGCGTGTGAGCGGTCCTTGGGTGCGCGGCGCGTCTGGAAGGTGCTCTTGCCGCCTGGTATGAAAACGTAGCGTAGTTAATCCTTCCCGTAAGCGTTACCGTGTCACTCTGTCATGCCGTCTCCTTAATGACGTGTGGAGTGTCAAAGATTGAATTTACTGTTTTGGCTGTGATTTCTCTTCCTGTTCCCTTCAGAGAAAGATAGTTCAAAATCTTTCAAATCTCATTTTATTTGTTTTATGTAAGTGGGGTACTAAAGTTACTGAAAGGAGACGTACTCATACCACTTTTCTTTTTTCATTGTGATACATCACTTTTTATTTGAAAGCTTCATTGTTTTGTTATTTTCTGTACGGAATGCTTTTGTTGTTGCATATGAAATAAAAGTTCATTTGAATCATCTTCATTGTTTAGTTTCCTACTCCAGTATTTTAAACTTGGCTTTCATGCACCAAATTCTCATAATAAACGTGCCACGTGATGACTCATTTAGATTCAGATCCTGTCCTTGCAGTCCTTCGAGCTATGTCCTTCTTACCTGCCCTCCCACTCTGCATGTCCCCTCTGAAGTTCTAGAGGAATGGGTTCATACAAGCACCTCCCATTCTTTTTATGCAGATTGGCTTTTACTGTAGGTTTTTCTCCCCGAGGCACTTCACAAAAGTAGTTAGTATCATAGCCCCAGGTCTTGGCTGAGAAAGAGTTTTGCCCCGGGCTGCCCGCAAGCCAGAGATGAGGCTGACGGAAGTACAGAGAACCTCTAGGTTGTACTGGATGCTGTCCCACAGGGACTCTTCGTCTTCTGCATCTTTCCAGCAGCCTGGTTTTTATGTGACCATACACTTCAGTGACAGTGATTTCATTTGACCAGGATTTTTTAAGGACATTTAGGCCGAAGTTACTGCTGAAACAATGTTATGTTGAACCGAAATATATGACTTCTGTCCTAGGGCTACTGTCCATGGTTGCTGTGTGTATTCTTGGTCTTAAAGAACTTGAATATAGGCTCATCAGCACTGTAGATTTACAGGTTTGTAGTTTCATTCCATAATCTCTAACACTGAAGACCTGAATGGTAGCTGATATTTTTCGTAGCACATCAAGAGCAGTACTGTGAGGGCACGGTGCTGCGCTCCGCAAAGGCCCAGCAGAAAGCACAGGGGCTTGGTGAGGACTCTGGAGTCACCTGCCTGAAGCAGGGATGGGAGCAGACACTCTGGGAGGTGGTACCTGTCTCTCCGTTAACTTCTGCCCCTGTGCAGCTCCCAGCTCTGATCCTGGAGTGATACCAGATGGCAGAGTTTGACAAACTCTTTTCCCACAGCAGTACAGTCTTAGGCAGTTGTCAGTTAATGTTGTGGTGCTTCTTTGTTTTGCTGCAGGATGGACTAAATTGATCTAACAGGAAATTTAGCTTTAAAAAAGGGGCAAAAAAAAACTTGCCCCGAAATTATTTTCAGTGACATGTCTGATGATGTTCATACCTGTTCTAGCACAGCCTGCTTAAGCAGTGCTGTCATAAGCTGACTAATTCATAGCCACAGTTAAATGCTTAAAATAGATAACATAAATACTCTTTCCATCATCTTGCGGGAGACCGCAATACAGCACAGGTTAGTGTGTGCCTGGTGCAGAGTGAGCGCTTGGCATGCTCCTCTCTTGCACCCCAGTCTTTGGCCGTGGATGTAATACCTCACCTCAGCTGATCCATTGCAGAGGAGAAATTACAGTCCGTATTTTCAATTTGATAGCAAGAATTTCATTACACCTGCTCTGTAGACCAAACTTTATTTCCCCTGAAGTTATTTTTTTATTGGAAGAATAAATCTTGATTGAACAGTTCAATTCATATCTCTGTCATTAGTTGTCCTCTTCAGTGAACTGATAACTGCGGTTACCTGACAGAAGTTTCAGGGACTTAAAGTAATCATGTCGTTCTTGAAGTTAATAAAGTGCTTATTGTAGTCTTGGGGGCAAAATGCCTCTGAATAAAACATTCTTAAAGTTTACTACCATTTGTTAGAACTCAACGTTACCAGAAGGCTTTTTATCGAAACAGGCTTTAAGCATGGGAATGGTGCTTTCTCTAATAAAGCCATTTTCAGAGGTCTCCTTAGGAAAATGGTGGGCATAGTACTACAGAAGTTAATATTATCTTTCAGACAGAAAGGTGGTTCTTTTTCACAGTACTGGTGTCATGTATGTGAAAGAACTTATTTAAAGAACTTACTGTGAATGTATCACGTTTGTAGTTTACTTCATGGACAGACATTAGAATTTATTTTTTTTTAGTCTTTTGGAAAAGACGAAAAAAAGAGCTACTAGCAGTTTAAAAAGTACTTTTAAGTGTAGCGTTCATAAATATATGCCATGCATTTTGTACAGCTACTCTCTAAGTTGGTAGTTTAAGCAAAACCTTACAGCTCCATGACAATAGGTGTATAGTCTGTCTGCATTCTTACAAACAATAAAGTGGCATCAGCTTTGCAAGAACAATACATGACTGCTCAGATAATGCCTCTGCCTAGCTTGGATTTGTGCAATGCACACACCAGTTGCCTGCAGGTGTCCTTACTTAAGAAAATTAAGATGTTTGGGTAGTTTTTGTGTTTTCCTTTTTAACCTCCACCTGCAGTATTTAGTAAAAATGTTCAAGCATTTGACTGTGTCCCCTAAAAACACCTGTGCAGTGGTTTAAAGTAAGGATTTCAAAATTGTCATTCTTTCTAACCATTTTTGGATAGATTTCTAAAGTTGTGTTGTTGGGAACACAGCTAGAGCTATTTTGTAGATGTCAGTAAAAAAGCAAGAACTAAATGAATGCATAGTGTTTGTCCAGTTCATCTTGATGTCGCACTGTCTGCCAGAATCACAAGTATTTATAAAACGATTTAGAAGGGAAAAAGATACTTGGATGGTCTGAATATTATCAGCTGGTTGGCTGTTGTATTAGGTGTGCTATAAATATACATTTTAAGATATGCTTTTTTCAGTTGAGTGTTAATATTGTTAAAAGTTTAAAAAACCCACAGTAATTATAACGTGATACTGCTATTAAGGACTTCCTCTACGTTCAGAAACTAGTCTCTTAAACAACACAAACGTTAGCTGGGGCATAATTTCATTTTTGGACTTAAAGTTATTGAAGGGACAGGGTTAGACAAAACATGCTCTGCTTGCCCTGTAGCTGGTTTGCAAAGTTGATTTGAAGCATTAAACTGACAAATTATTACGTGTGTTGGGTAAACCTTAGGTAAAAAGATCACAAAGGTGGGTTGTATTGGGTGGAGTTACCACATGCAGCAAGCAGGTCTGCGTGGAGCTCTCAGACTGTCGCAGGGGAGTTGAGGAACATTTCAAAAGGAGAGCAGCACTGGGGCAACCTTCAAATCTATATGGAGGTTAGTGCTTTTCCCTTCGCACAGCCTGGAAAATGTCCTGTTAAAGTGCTCACCATCAGCGCTGGCAACTGGATGGTGCAGCAGACAAGGACCCGACACAAGCCCTTCTGCGCTCACATAGAAGTACCACTTGATTTTGATGGAGAGTATGTCATTGTCTCCATTTGAAAGCGGTTTGTTTCATCCCTGGAAATGTCGAATCCAGTCACATCATCTACTGATGTGCTAGGGTGTTGGTTTTTTTAATAGCACGAGGTATGTTGTTTAATTGACAGTGGCATCCAAATTGCTATGCATTTGCATTTATGTACTGTCTATTTGACAGCTTTTTGCATATGGTCTTTTAAGTTGCCTGTGCTGTCAATGTCCTCTATAATTTGCATGGGTTCTTCACAATAAAAAGCTATGAAAAAAAATATATTTTAAATAAGGAAATCATAATAAAATTTTGAAAATCAACAGGGAAGATTTAGAACTAGAAGCCATGAAATTGCCCTTTAAAATTATTTTGATAGTGAAATGACTAGTGTGTGTCCCTTTGGCCTGATTATCTTGAATCTTTTAAAGCACAAATGAAACCTTGTGGATAATTTAGAAAGATATTCCCTTTAAATATAGTTTCACCTTTGTAAATTATTTTCTGCTTTCTTTATCTCTTTCTTTTAAATAAATAATATTTTCATGAGTATAAGATGTTTTGCAAAGGTTTATCTACCCTGCTGTTTCATCCCTACCTCAGTGATACTGCTCTCTACACGACATCACACATGTTTCCCTAGTGACCTACTGCCACAGGCATTCCTGCTGGAGCAATGAGACTTTCTTGTAAATAAAATGCAATGCTTTCCATCACAGGCTTTGAATAATTCACTAAAATTAAAGTGCATGATAACAGCTTCCTCAAAGTTAAGCCTGAGCTTATCTGAGAGCAGTTTTGGCCAGTGGTGGTATACCTGGGCAGTTTCACTAAAGCCTACAGCACGCATCACCTAAAAGAAAAAATGTGTTTTTAATAGTAGAACTCCACGAATTATTGATATTGCTTCCTAATACGTATTTACTGTAATTTTCTGTGCTCAGGAATTTAGCTGCCTATGATGGTGTTTCCTAGCAAGAGCAAATGTTAATTTAATCTAATTTTCTCATCTTGCTTCTCTTAAAAATATTTGCAGCTGGGTACTTACAGAAGTAAAGTTAGTTACTGGTGGTGCTATTTCAAACCTGGTTTTTGTTTTCTTTATGCGAGTGCATGCAGCCTGCCCCAGCGCCAGTGACCAGTGGCCAGGCTGCCTGGCTTTCCTGCTGCCTGTGCCAGGGAGGCGGAATTCTGCAGCTGGTGTCAGGGTGAGCTGCCGCCCGGCCTGGCAATCCCTGGTTCTGGTGCTTCCATCCAACGCCTCCTGCCACCAGATGCGGTGGTGGAGTAGCTGAGTAATTCAGTTCAGTCTCAAACAGCGGAAGGGAGGGAAGGGGCAAACCCAGGCTGGGTATGGAGATAGAAAGCAGGATGTCAAGTAGATGGAGGAGTAAAATAGTGAATTTCGTAGCAAAATTGTTGACTTGACGGCAGCAAGAAAATACAGTAACTGCATGAGCTTAGATTTATTGAGATTTTAGTGCTTTTCAGTTGAATGAAATCGTCCACAGCACCATTTCAGGCTCTCTGCAGTCTTACTGTAGCATCCATGCACCCATTTACGCTCACTCCCCTTTCTCGTTTTAAATTATCTCTGCCTCTCTCAAGGCTAGAAACCATTTTTTCCCCTCTGAAATGCTGAAGACCATTTGTCCTAAGCTATATTCAATCTCCTCTCTTACGTTGCTTTACTCAACACATTGTAAGGAGAACACTTTAAGGTGCCATCACTTTTCTGTGTTTTTCATTGCTCGTTTGGTAAAATCAGGTAAAATACTACTTCTTATGGCAATAGCTGAAAACCTATACTGAGCGAACACTGCCGTCGTGTATCAGGACGCTGGATGGGTAGTGGTTTATACATTAACATGCCTTTGCATAATATTGAAAGATCAGGCTCAGAGCAGAAAACCGACACGTTGGAGTTTTTTTGAGCAGAGAACCAGAAGTAAGAGTTCGGGTTTTCGTCCTGTTAGGAATGCTGATTCATAGGGTCTTTGGACAAGTATATAGCTTTTAAACTCCATGTTTTGTTAATTGCCCTGCCAGCTTGTTCACAAGAGAGTAATTGTGCATACCTAACTCCTAGCACTGCATATAGTAAGTGACTGAGGATTGAGTTTACAGACTTACTACTTACAGTCCAACAATTACTTTATTAACCAGTGGTTGTGCATTTAAAAGAAGAGAAAAGAGGTCAGCCGCAGCTGCTGCAGTTTTAGGCTGCATGCAGAAGGGTGAAAAGTAATAGAAGAAAAATAATCATTGTGTGTTTTCTTGCAGGGAAGCCTGGTCACTTTCCACCGAGGATGCATTACCAGGCCGCTCCCGACAGCCGGGCTGCACCTCATTTTCCAAGGTCTCACCTTGCTGAAGCAGTTGCCAAAGCCAAGGCAGGTGGAGGTGGTGGCGGAGGCACTGGTGGAACTGGGAGAGGTCTTGTGGGACAGATTATCCCTATATATGGATTTGGCATCTTCTTATATATCCTGTACATTTTATTTAAGGTAAGACCAACATAAATTGAAAAGTCAGGGAAATAACAACTAAAAAACCCTCAAAACAGGAACGATAGTCCCATTTCTGTACCTGGTTCCATTTCAGCCTTGCTCAAAAAAAATGTTTACACTGGACCCTGGAGTGGTGGTTGAAAGATTGGTGTATCCTGTGGTTTTGGCTATTGCAAAGACTGTAGCCAAGAACGTAGGGACGGGTTGCTGAAATCCTGTACTGGCCTCTGACCTCCTACAATTTTTTTTAAGGATTTTTTTTTTTCTCCCTGGAAAATGTGTATGTCTAGAACAATGTTACATTAATTTTGAATAGATGCGTAGTATTATTTTCTGTTCTGTGTGACTGCATAATATATATACTGTATATGTCATGTAGTGTGTTATGCATTTAAGGTGGAAAAGATGGAGTACAATTACTGCATACCTTCTGGAACAAAAGCACCATGTAGTTGGAGAATGGGAGTTTGTAAGGTTGTATTGACGATAGTGGAACTACCCCGACTGAGGAACTGGGTTGAAAGCTGGTTTACAAAAGCACAGCCAAATTCCCCTCCAGTGTTTCACACCTGATTTGAACTTCTCATGGCTTTTTGTTATGCAGACGTGACTTGGGTGTAGATGGTAACAGTCAGCTGTGTGGGAGGAAGGAGAAGTGGACTTGTGGAAATGTTTTTTCCTTTGAGTGGGCGCTGAATCTGGACTGAGCAGTGTCCAAACAGCTGAGCCTGCTCTGGACAGACGAGAGGCAAGAACGAGGTGAATTGGGTAAGCTGATCAAAGACAGAGAAGATGAAATAGCTAGCCTGCAGTTTCTGTATACAGCCAGCCAGTATCTTTGCTGCAGGTACGAAGTTGGTGAGGAATAATGGCAGAAAACATTGCAAGAGGGACAAGTGGGGTCACATACAAGAATTACAGGATCAGATTGGAACAGATAAATATTCTAAAATGAAAAAGTTATTTTTGATGAGTTATGGTTTCACTATGCTTAAAAATATCATTTGTTCCAAGTGTTTTTTAGCAGTTTTCAGCTGGCAAGATCTCCCAGGCATCTTTCATGGTTGTCTGTTTTTGCTGCTGGGCATGATTTTCTGTGGTTACTTTCTGGCATATTTTAGTTTTCTATCCTTTTTGCTGTTTCCTTTGCGGCTTATATATTACTATTGATGTAACTCATAGAAGGGTCGTCTTTTTTCACTCATCAGCTGGCTTCCAAGGGAAAAACTATTGCTGGAGAGCGGAAATGCCCTATTGCTGCACCTGGAAACATGAAGAGGAAAATCAGTGAGTATGACTTCTGAGTTGTATCTGTGTAGCTGTTGACTCTGTAGAGGCACAGTCCAACTGGTTTCTTCAAGTTCTGGGCACACTGTAAAGCTGCCCTCTGTCCGGTCCCCGTCCCCCTCCCGTCCCCGTCCCCCTGTAAAGAACAAGCCAGAAGCTTCTGCGTTGGAATGATCACGAGTTAAAGCGAATTACTGCACCATCACTTTCTAATCTCGTTCGGCTAATGAGACCCTGCGGTAGTAGCCTGATCTCAAGCCCCCCTGGAAGCAATGGATTTTCATGAGGTTCACTGAATTAACTGTACGGATTTGCTGAAAAGCTATGTAGCTAATGATTAAAAATGGATAATAGGATGTCCATCTATAAATACTCAATAAACCATAATATTCTAGTAATAGTATATCAAGATATTATTAAAAGCTACCTTCATTTTTTTGAATTTGTGAGTTCTTAGCTGTCACCAGGCACTTCCCTACTTTTTCCCTTCCGTTTTAGCAATGCTCGAAGTTTTGATGAGAAAGCAATTAGTATTCTGCAATGTTATTGTGGTTTTACCTAAACATCAGTGGGATAGATTCAACTATTTGTAGACATATATTAGATAAATTAATAAGCTTACTATTGAAGATTGGATGAGTAGTTACCATAACAGTATTTAAATGTGTTGTGTTTAGCTGGCTAAATTGTAATAGGAAAGAAAAGTACTTAGGGCTTTATCGAAAGCGCTAGCAATAAGGTAATTCTCTTAACATAGCTGTAATTATCTTGACATTAATGCGTATATTAGGAATACCTAATGTACTCAGTGCTATAGATTGTATTTTCAGTGCACTTGTACTGCATTGTGCCTGGCAATTTTGTGCAATTTATTAGCAACGGTAATTGTATTTTTTCCTCTAATGCTTGGTGAGAGAAACTAACTTTGCAGTAAGCTAAATATTTACCATCATTATAACCCAAAGAACTAGTGATGAAAATTACTCTGCCTTCTAGAGCTCTTCATTTGTATTCCTAAAGCGTTCATTGCAAGCTTCAGCAGGGTGGGGGACAAGTCACTGGACTAGGAACCACTGACATAGTGACTTGGAGGGAGTAACTTCCTTTCTCTTTGCCAGTTTCCCTCCCCATATTTTTAAAGTCTCAGACATGCAAAATAATGACATCAGTGATATATTAAGTAATAGCATTCTCTGCAGAATAGAAGTCTTCCCAAAAGCAGGATGTTTGTGGATGGCTTTCTCCATTCCTACTATGTCTGAGTTCCATTGTGCCTTTGTGCTGCTTAAATGGGTGTGCCCGTAGCAGCTGAATATGTAACTAATCCAGACTGGTTCCATTTTGTTCTCCAGTTGGGAACAATGAAGTCTCAGCTGTAGGATTTTGAGTGTGAGCTACAAAAGCCAAACAAGGAGCTTAAGCATTTTTGTTGACGTCCATTGTTGTTAATGCTTTTGGCTAAATTACAGCCAGTACGGGTGTTCCTGCATGTGTGTCTACTATTGTACTAGGGACACTTTTTTTTGAAAAATGTGCAGCCATGGAAATACCGTGCGTTGCTCCCCAGACAGACACCATGTGGCTCGCTGTTGTTCATCCTGGTAAGCCTGGCGGATCGTTAGCACGTGCTGCCTACCTTGGCACACCTATGCAGGATTGGATGCCATCAAGCCCATGAACTTTATTCTCTTTCATAAAGATGTGGTTAGTCAAACCTCAGACTTGTTAGAAAATGCTTAAGTGACCTCTTGTCTCTGTTCCCAAGGACTTAACAGGGAAATTCCATGAGAACTATTAATTCTGGAGTAGACAATAAAACATTATGGCTTCCTTAGGGGAAAAAAAAAATAGGGTATTTTCTTTTCTCTAACTTTAATCTCCAGTGCATTTACATTGTGGCCCACTCACTCTGTTTATTGGGAGGTTGCTTGGGAGCCTTTGAAAGAAGGTGGTTTCTGTGTGTCCTGTTACTATTGGCAATAGTCTTCACCTTCTTATACCAGGAAGAGTAGGTAGAATCTTTGAGCTGCATGTTTTAGTTTCCTCACAGCCAGTTTGGTTTGGTACAGCATATGCTACCTGTGATAATGGGACAGGGATACCTTTTCAAAGCTCCTACTGACAGGTCTTGGGATTTTGTTTTACAGCTGACTATGAGCTCACTCAACTCCAGGAAAAACTGAGAGAGACGGAAGAAGCTATGGAAAAATTAATCAACAGAGTAGGACCTAACTGTGACAGGTATGTTTCAAATTACAGCATTCTAAGGAGAGATTCTGCTCTGATTAAACTCTCTTACGTTGGCTATATTAAAATAACATTTTTATTACTACTTCAAATTCTAGAAATTTTATTTTACACATTACACTTTTTGTTCTGCAGTTTTTCTCTTTTTGGTGTCTAAATTTAAAATAAATCATTTTTTCCAACTTCATTTTCCTTAAACAGAAAAGCAACTATCCCTACCCTCCCCCTTTGTACAGTGCATTATTTGGCAGGTAATGACATATATGTGTAAACAGAAAATAAAATGTCTACATTTGAAGTATATAAACCAACCTGTCTTAATGTGACCAAAGAAATACTCTGAGTGGTTCCTAAGAGTCCCATTTGGTTTATGGTGGTTTTTTTTTTCCAGTTCTATGGATTATCTTTCTAAATAGAAATGCTGTTATAATCTATGTAAATGCCCATTAGAATATCCATAAAATATTTCTTTAAGTGCAGAATAGTATAATAATCAGATTCTATAATTTAGTTCCACCCTGTAACCAGTAAATCCATGCATATGCTTCCGAATATAAAAGAAAAAAAAGAGTTGTAAGATCAGGATTTAAAAATTTATTATGTTTATTAATGTTTGCTATAAATCTGAGATCAGTATTCTACATTATAAAGAAACACTGGAAACAAGTCTATGTTTTTCATAAGGAATGGAACAACACATCAATAGGACAATGCATAACTGCAGTGTTTGAAAATTTAAATACCATGAATATTAAGGTTATGTTTGCAAGCAAAACAGATAGCTCTTCAGGTTGTAATGCAGGTTCTCTTTGTCTGAATCAGTCAATGCCTGTTTTAACCCATTCTGTAGGAACAATTCTGTACTGAACTTGCACGTTATGTTCGTTTATACTTCAAACCGCGTTCTCTTTGAGTGTGTAGTTTTGCCCGCTTTGCACCGTGCCCTATATTGTGGCTGCATTTGTCTCGGCAAGATGAGGTGCCAAACTTGCCCGTGTTACGCCAGGTTCCAGCAGGAGAACCCCTAGGCTGCCCTGGTTTTGCTAGTGAAACAGAAGGGTGCTATTTTGACTATTACTCATCTTTGTTTTGGAGAGCTAATGCAATGCTCTACGCGAACCTTTAAGCTGCCAGAAATAGGCTTATGAGCTGCCCAGATACTGTGCTGACTCTCAGGACAGGATATTTTTTACTGAGAAATGGGTTTAGGGTCTGATCCAGTATTAGTTCCACTCTGTGTTATTGGCTCAGAGCCTTTATTTAGTAGAACTTCCCTTCTTTGTTCAACCAAACTATTTATATAGATGGATCTAAAGGCCTCAGGGGAAATCAGAATCTGAATCTAATGAAGAATTTTGTATGTAGCCTCTTTATAGAGAAGGGGAGAAGCACCTCTAGATGGAGAAAATAGCTGTTTTTCAAATACACTCAGACTTTGAAGCTTTCTTAATCTACACTGTGATACTCATTAAGTTCAGTAATACTTGGTGAAAGTCTTAAAATAAAATGTATGGTTAGAAAGTGTAATTAGAGCACAGAGTACAGTGCTAGACTTACTCAATCTGGATGCTGATAGATTTAAATAAAAAGGAAAGAGGAAGAGAGCAAAAATGACTTGAGCTCCATTTATTAATATGCAGTTAAACAGAAATCCTTACAACAGAAGAGTCAGGGAAAGAAATAACTGGTATCAAATTTAAACTAATGCTGAAAGATCCCAGGTGAGACCGTGGCCCGTTACACTAGATATGGCAAAGTGACTCCCAGCCTGCCAAGTGAAATATTAGTAACCAAACCAAAGGACATACTTTGCATTGTCACAAAAACCACTGTATCATCATAACACACTGTGTTTGTAATAGTGCTGGCGTCTGAGCTCATGCCTCAGTGTCCTCTCACTATACTGCCAGGAGCATTCTCCTCCCAGCTGAACTACTCCAGGATTCATCCTGGCTTTCTCCTGCTGGTAGAGACTCTGAGAATCCAAAGACATTGTAGTTTTGTGTATTTTCTTCAAAACAACCCTTGCTTTTGAAATCCGGCTGGGTTTGGAAGGACGGTTTCTTCTCAGATAATGCCGTACCATAGAGAGAAATCCTGTTTCGAAGCAATAATATATACTGTGCTCTGTGATTTTTTTTCTGCTTGCTTCTGTAGCAAGTGTAGGTGATGTTTTCTTGCTGTGGCTTGTCCTGCTCATTGCTTTTTCTTTCAAAAGCATTTGAGTGAAGTGAGGCTGGAAGACCTCTCAATACTATTAGCTGATTTTTCTCAGATGGGATAGCTAGTATTATTCAGCCTTGTGTTGTAGAAGATAGGCAGGCAGAAACTTGGATTTGCTTTTTTTTATAAGGGTTGAAGACCAACCTCCAAACCAACCAAGGAGACCTCCTTCCAAACCAGCATACCAGTTGGAATTGCTACAGCCTTAAGTACAGAAACCCCCTTGCAGAAATGCAAAACTTTCAAAAAGTACAGGTACAGATACTTTTAATAAGGCCCAGCATGTATTAGCAAGGACTAGAAGCCGGGTAAAGAAAGCAAGAGGAAGAAAGAACTACCTGCTCGTGTCCTCAGCAATGTAACCAAACCTAAACTAAGATAATTGTTACCTAATGCACACATTTAAATGGGTAGTACGCAGTACCTAAAGATATAATGATGTACAGCTCTGAGAAAATCTAGCACTCTTTTGAGCTCTTTTTTCAACAAGTTATAAATTTAAATTACACAATTTTGTAATTTATCATCTCCTCCTGTCACTAAGGGGTCCTCAGTATCTCCAGTTTCTAAATGTAAACCTTTATAGTCCAGTATCTCTCGGCAGAGATGAGGAGCCTTGCTGGGAATTTGATGACTCATAAATAAAGATTTGATTGATGGTTATATAGGGCTCTCTGCATTAAAAGCATGCATATTGCTTTTTTCCAGGCTTTTAGCAGAGTGTTTCAATGTTGGGACAGTGATATAATGGGTACAAAAGATTTCCCTACCCATTCTCACAGAAGTCTTACCCATATTCTTTTCAGCGCTGCCTGTAAAATTTGGTATTTTGAAACCACTTTAAATTGAAGAATACTTGTAAATATTTTTCTCAATGAGAGTATTGTACAATACTCTCTTGGGAAAAAAAAGTATCTCAATTTCTGGTAATTAGGTAAGAGGTGGAAATCATGCAGCTCAATTACCTGTTTTTAAAGTCCTGTTTACCAGGCTGTCAATTGGAAAAACTTAACTCTTTACCATAAACTAAGCAAATGTGATATGGAAGAGAGAGAGAGGCTGTACTCTGTGGGATGCCGGTTTTGGGCTACAGCTGCATTTTAATAGTGATTATTTTAAGGTCATGAAACAAAAAAATACCAGTTGACACTTCTGAGATACCTTGTTAGATTATGGATTTTCACTGCAGTCATGATAGCTCTTTAGGAAATGTTCTGATCTCAGTGTAAGAATAAGAAACCTTTACTTTACCTGTTAGTGAGCACTTTGGGACTCTACAAAATTGCCACTATGAAAAGTAATAGCTGTGTTGGAGCTACAAATACACAGAGCAAAAATATTGACCTTTTCTTACACTGTAAACCTTTTGCATCTGTTGTTGTCTTAGTATTCGTAAGTGCATTATACTCTGGTAAATCTCCCGTATGCAGGCAGCCATGTGTCTTATACATTGCCAGCATCTTAGAGTAGGTGTTCCTACAGGCTTTAAATGAAGTAGAAATAGTGCCTGGGCTTTGGTTTCTCCCTCTCTGTAGGGGACTTTGTCTTTTAAGCAAGGTATCTGGAGGAGGAATACTCTGAAATACTCACAGAGATCTTGTGTTGCAATAAGACAGTGCTTTCTAATGAGAGTATCCAGCATATTAGGGATTTTCCTATATGAAATCCCACAGTGATGCAGCTGCATTGATTGATCCTGTTATCTGAGCTAGCATATCTCCCCATTGTGCTAAACAGACAGGCCTTTCTGTCTTTATCCAGGTGATATAGATTAAAATTACATACACTTTTGTCTATCAAAGGAGGATTAGTTTGACAGTTCTATTACAGCTTCTGTCAAAGGCAGCTAGCTGATGACACCATTTCTTTTTGTGTGCCTATTAATTCACATCTCAAATTCTACATCTGCATAACCCAGGCTTTCGAGAAGACGCTGTCTCGCACCTTCACTTGTTCTGTGGAACAGACTGCCACTGCAACTTGAGGGGACTCAGTGTAACCTCCGTATAGCGCTGGGACTGTGTCAGCTTTTCAAACTGTGGGGCAAAGTGCCCCTCAGGGGAAGCTCAGAGAAGTGATGTTTAGCCTTGCGATCTCAGTCGAACAGTTTAATCTGGGTTGCTGCTGATGAAACCAGTGGGCCTGCTCCTGAGCTAAGTTCAATTACAGACAACCGTGTGTGCAACTGCACACCAAATCTAGCCCAGGGTCAGCACTTTGATCACCATCGCACAAACAAGCAGTATGATGCTAATCTCTTTGCCTTTAAACCATCATGACTCTGCTGCCTTTAGTGGAGTAACTATCGTGTTACCATCATTCCGGTGTATGTAGAGTAGCACAAAGTACCTATTAAAGCGCTGCTCTATTCAGACAGTTAGTAAGAGGAAAAACTGAAGATGGAAGCTTCAAGTTTTCAAGTTTATGAGAATTCAGGTACCTGAAGCAAGGTTTAGATAGATACTAATCACCTAAATCCAAAAACATTAATTATTTCCAGCTCCCCTCTTCCCATCTCACCCCTAAGATTCACTGAGCAGCTGTCTAACCTTGGAGATTATCTGTCTATCTGATGGTCTGGAGATCACCAGACATCATCTGTCTGACCTCCTGTACCACCTACAGTTCAGCTTTCTGCGCGCGAGGGCCGCCCTCTCTGAGTTACTAGGGGCAATAGATCCTGCCTGAAACACAGCGAGAGTCAAAAGAGCGCCAGAGTAGTGCCTCAGTCCCCTGAGAGGCTTGAACTGGCACTTACACAGACCCCTGCTCAAGAACAACCTGAAACTCAAGATGAAACAAGCACAACAGTCAGAACCATTTTCATCCCAACGTACAGCCAGTGTCTTTCTTATTCTGACCTTCTGAGTCAGTTAGTACAGCTCAGATCACCACCCTCCAAATACTTCTTTCTGTCCATAAGATTATTAGGAGGCTATTTTTTTTTTTCTCCAGAGAAGATAACATGTAATGACTACATGATCTTACCTGTTGGAAGCATTTTTGTTACAACAGTAAGTCATTGGATTACCTGTGCAGTAGTAATTACTAGAATCAGCAGTGCAGAATCAGTCAAAATTATAGTTTACTTTTAATCCGATAAAAATCTCAGTCCTCTCCCACTCTGCCTCTGATTCTAAAGGCAAGTTAAAGTTAAGTAACACCTTCTTTTCATTTGTAAATCTTCCTCCCTGCTTCTCCCCTGCCTCCCGCCAGGCAGCATTGCTGACTGTGTGATAACCTGATGATCTGTCCAACTGACATTTCTTAATGAGGCCTTGCAAATTTAATACCTTTAATGGTCATAATTAGGGATCATTAGATTCTAGAGACTAATGTCTGCGTGAGACATTTTGATCGGCCCCACAAGTTGTTTTAAATGTAGCATAGATTCTGAATTGCATTTTCTTATAATGCTTCCAACAAAGTATGGCCCTCTAATTCTCACCTAACACTCTTTTAAAAAGACAGACATTTCCGTAGTGTCTTCTGTGCCGTAACTCTTGCTTGTGTGTCACTTGCATCTTGCTCTCATGTTGGCTGTACCTGCCTTCCTTTACGTATTTAAGTTTGCAGACTTTCTAGGTAAGTGGATAAACCTTTACACTGAGCTGGAGTGCAGACCACATGCAGATGTTGAATAATGATCGTACTGCAACCAGGTTTCTTCAGACTGTGCTGCCGAGGCGGACCAAACAGTTGGGTTCAAACTCTACTAATAGTTTATAATAATAGTGGACTGAATTCTGGTGTCTAATATTTTCTAGCAGGACTCAAAATGTTACAACAGACCAGGAAAAAAGGTTACTTCAGCAACTCCGAGAAATTACTAGAGTTATGAAAGAAGGAAAATTCATAGATGGCATCTCTCCTGAGAAGGAAGCTGAAGAAGCTCCTTACATGGAGGATTGGGAAGGTAAGCAAGGGTCTTTCTTACCATTACCCTGATGAGAAAAATTGAGTAAGGATTACTTACAGTCCCAGATCCTTTCCAAATTTTTTGTTAACTTAATCCTTCCTTTTCAGAAGTTGATGTTTGAAACTTTGCAAGAGGTGGTTTGCTTTCCCAGCCATAATAGAAAGAAAATAGGTTTTGAGGCATCCAGCATTTCCTTTAGCGTAAACACTACACCATCTGCTGCCAAAAGTGGCATATGAATATTCACATATGCTCCATCTGCTGCGAGGTCTTGGCTGCTGTACATTTATATCTTTCCCTTTCTTTGCTGGGCTAGATTTCATGCAAAATCATAAAACCCTTGGAAATCAGAATCAATATGTTTTGGATAACTTACTGTTTTTACTTTTGATTAGTCATTCTTTGTTTGCTCCAGTGTTGTAAAAGTCAATTCCAGGAAGTCTGTCATTTAAAAATTCTTTATTTTAATGTCCTTTCTGTTCCTTGGTGTTTACTTGTTACATAAATGTGTTTTCAAGATACCCTAGTTGAGCTGCTCACTGTCATAATTTTAAATGCAGACTTAATTCCTTGCTCTTTAAGAAGCTTTCAAAAATGATCCAAAACCTAAAGCATAAACAGTGGCCTCAAGCTCTGTTTTCTTAAGTCAAGCTCATGATGTATTTTCTAAAATGAAATGCACAAAGTCATTGACATATCTGTTTTTTCAACGTTATAAATAATGCTGTTTATAGCAAAAGTCTTCAAAACACGAATCAATCTGGAGACAGAAAAAAAAAAAAAGATCTGTTTAAAGATCTAAGACACACAATTTTCACCTGTTAGCTCCCATAGCTTTCAGACAAGCTCAGATGTTCGCTTCTGAAAGTCAGTGTTGATATCCTGGCTCCCTAAAAATAAGTGGAGCTTTCTCATCATCTCCCAAGAAGTGATGTTGTGCACATTCTTGCCATGGATTTACTACTGTGACATATACATGGCATTAAATAGATGACGCACATACTGGCAGTGCTAAAAACCCCTGTTTTATCAAACTTCTGCATCCGTCACTGAAGTCAGTAGTACTTTTAAATGCTGGTAACACTTCAAGCTGCATATCACTTTATTCCTAAGGTTATCCAGAAGAGACCTATCCTGTCTATGATAATTCTGATTGCTTCAAGCGCAAACGGGACACAATCCTCGTAGATTACCCTGACCCGAGCCAGCCCTCTGCAGAAGAGCTGGCAGAAAGAATGGAGGGCATAGAAGATGAGGAACATCTGTGCAATGAAACCCTGCTGACTGATCTCACCATGGGAAGGAGCGGTCATGCTTTAATGCAGGAAAAGGATGAGGTAACTGGCATCAGTGAAGAGGAGAGGGGCCTTCATCACAGCCAAAGCGTTGATGAGTGCTGCTGTTGTTATGAGGATGATGATCCTGCTGTCATAGCAGAGAATGCTGGATTCCACTCTGAGAGCTGCAGTGAAGCAGAAGAGTCAACCCAAGAGGACCTGTCTGTGGAGTCAGAAAATGAAAATGCAGCACTGAAAGAGCAAAAAGCCAGTGATTCAGATGAAACAGGCACACTGAGAAAGCGCAGCACGAAAGGACTTGAGTAAGAGAGACAATAGTGGATGTTATCTAGATGGTGAAGGTAAAGGTCATAAACTGTCATTTGTGTGTTTTTTGTTCCCAATGAAGACTTCTCTGTGTTCTTCTCCTTGTACCAATTTCATTCCCATGGTAACAATCAGTCACATCATCTACCTGAACTGGAAGCCAATGCCCTCTTTCATGCAGTCTTGTCATGGCTTACTATGACATTGCCAACAGCGCTTTGTCCTTGCTCTTTGGAGACTGGTATCTTCGAGCAGATTATTCTGTTCAGATATTTGTGATTCTTTCCAATTCTGAACAAACAGTCCTTATCTTTACCTGTTGTCATCCCAGAATTGACCAAGTGTCTCTTCTGACTTTCTCAAAAATACCTGTTTGTGTGCTACCAGTTATGAAAGTTAATCAAAAACATATATTTATGAGCTTACCAGGAAGCTGAAGGAGAAGGTATGCCTTCTTTCTCTTACCTGAATGTTAACTGATCAGCAGAACAGACCATAGTCACATGTGACTCTCAACCGTATCATTGCTGCTGTATGCCCAAGAAACTGTTGTCACTACAATCCACAAAATTCATATGCTGCCCCAACCCACAGCCCATTTTCCATGCTGCAGGACCAGTAGCCCAATCTGTGTTGTGTTCCAGGAAGAGCATGAGCAAGACTGAGGAGTTATGCATTGTTCTTTGCCTTTGCCATGGCCATGGTGAAACATCTTGGTAAAACTCCCAGATACGTGCAGGAATTGGACCATACTTTGTGTTAGAGAAGAACACTAAAAATATCCCTGGGGATTAAAATAAAAAAGAGCAGTGAGAAGGTTTGTCCTTAAAAGTAGAGACTAGAGCAAGGGTGAACCTCGGACTGAAAAGAAACCCCACCACCTCCAGGCCCCAAGGACCTCCCTTGGTGACCTCTGAGAGACTCCTCACGTGGCACCGGCACAGCGACCCAAAGGATGCCAGGCCCTCTCCTGCCCTCTCCCTCGGGGCTCTGTGCAGAGGAGATGGCACCTGCCCACGCTCCAGGGGCAGGGCCAGAAGACTGGGAAGAAGGGCCCATGCAACACTTGGCAATCAGCAATTCTTTTATGGCGTGCTGGGAGACCTTGCGCAGGCTGGCTGCGCCTCCCTTTCCTGACGGCGGGATGTCTGGATGCTTCACCCCCTCTCAGCCACTGTCAGGCACGGGGGGCTCTGCCACTTGCAGGGACCCAGGTCAGTGGGGGGTCACTGAAGACCCCTGACCCTCCTGGAACACCCTTGCTGCCATCTCGTCCAGGGGAGCCCGGGCACAGGATGAGGAGGGGGCTGGAGCCCAGGCCCATGAGGGGAGGTGGAGGGCAGTCCCTGTGCTCAAGGGGCAACAGAAGGACACAGAGGAGCGATCCCCTGGAAAGGGGCCCTCAGCCCCCCCAGCCCTCCTCCTTCTCCCACATGAGGCCATCTTTCAGGCCACAGGCCCCCCAACTCCCAGAACAGCCATATTTGGCCACATGCATCCCCGCACAGTGGCCTCCCAACGCCATGAGCTATCTATCTCACTGGTGTTTGTTCTGGACACTATAAATACAGCGCACCCTGCAGCTGGCCCACAACTCACTGAGCTTCAAGGCCCTTGGATTCCAAGAACGATTGGAAGAAAGGCATCCCACAGCAGCAAGGCAAGTAGCTGCCCACCTTTGGGTGGGAAGGCAGAGAGGTGGCTGCAGGAGAGGTGGAGGAAGAGGAGACAGTGTCAGAGCAGGGGCACCATCAGCCGCATGGTAGCAATGGCCGTCCCTCATGTGGCTGATGGTGTGGAGCCCATGGAGGTGAATCCACCTGAAGATCAAGAAGAACCAATGGAAATGGATCCACCTCCAGCATGGCTACCCTGGCATCACTACACCGTGCCAGGGCTTCCCTCCATGATGCCATCAACACAGTGTCACAGGAGCGCCTGGCCGGCACCCTACCATCAGCCCAGCCTCCGCACCTGGCCATACCTGGGAGGCCCAGCCTCCATGCGTGGCTGTCCTGCAGGCCCACCCATTCCATCTCCCAGCATCAACAATTATTGTGTTGATTGCCACGGGTGGTGTAAGCCATCCTTTCCCATCCCCTACCCCCTCCCCTACCCTTCCTGAAGGGGTGCCATCTCCTCTCCTCTAAGCCCCAACAAAAGGGGATGAGACTACCTGGCTTCCACCAGGCTGCTGCGCCAGGGCGACAGGAGTTGTCCCTCAGAGGGCCACCGAGGTCCCTGGGGCCTGGAGGTGGGGTTTCTTCAGTATGAGGATGAGAAGGTTGCCCAATGGGTGGCTGAAGATGAAGCCAGACCCTCCACGGCTGTGCACAAAGAGTAGCAACAGATCAAGCAAAGAAGTTAGAGAGCTGTTCCTTTGGAGAAGCAGAAGACGGCAGTTCTGCCAGCAGGAAGTGCTGGCCTTTAGCATTAAGGTCCCTTCTAGCTGCTTCATTAGGAGTTCTTTTCAAGGTTGGGCAATAAACTATTTAAAAAAATCCAAAACAATAAACCAAGAAAATAACAGTAAAAATGCTTTCCTTCTTTCTATTTTGGTACTTTGGCGACTGCATCTGGACCCCTCTCTCCCTTCCTGGTCACCCCAGTCCAGGAAAGACACTGATGCGTGGGGTGTGGGCCCAGCCCAGGGCCTTTGAGATGGTGAGGGGATAAGGCATGCAGCACACAAGGGCAGGCTGAGGGAACTGCCTCTGGTCATGAAGGTGGTGAGACACTGGAGCAGGTTGCCCAGAGAAGCTGTGGAGGCGCCATCCCTGGAAGTGTTCAAGGTCAGGCTGCCTGAGGCTTCGAGCAACCTAGTCTGGTGAAAGACACCTGTCAGCCTCCCCTCTGTGTCTGGGAAGATCATGGAACAGATCCTCCTAGAAGCTA
>VYXH01002904.1:179051-214848 GCA_013397275.1 Burhinus bistriatus | reverse complement strand
GGGTTGGGCCTGCGTCGTTTCCCTTCGCAATTTTTTGTGTTTGAGTCTCTTAAGCTTCATTGCGACATAAATGGATGCAGATAAGGTGTCCCCGTGTAGTACCCGATAACAGCGGTTTTATGTAAAATTATTGTCTTTCTGCCCGGAGTCGCTGCAACTTCTTGTTTGCTGTGTTTGCCTTGACTGAAAGGTGGCAGCTAATAGACTCCATTTTACTGATGGGAAACTCGTATGTGCGCTTGATGTTAGGGTTTATAAATATGTAAAATATTCTTTTAATTGTTGTTAGCAAAACAGGCAGGTAATCGATGGTATGAGGTGTGACAGGCACAGTGCTGACAGGCAGCAGCGGCCCGAGGACTGGTAAGAGATAAGGCCTTCCTGTCAGCAGAGCCCCGAGCCGATTAATATTCAGACATTGTCATGTTCGATGATAAATTAATTCCTTGAACTATATTGATATAGTAGGTTAAACATTGAAAAAGTTGGGTTGAACTTTGACTTAAAAAATTCATTAAAGCTAATTATGGATTTTATGACTACATGAATTACAGTTTCTGTGTCATCATTGGCAATTTATTTTCAATTTATTTAAAGCAATTTTTATATATTAGCTTTTTCACAGTTAGTGAGGTAATGCAGTAAATGTTTACTCTGTACAGTAATTAAACGTTTATTCAGGTATTTCCTTTATGCATTAAATTTCCACAGTTAAAATGATGTACTTTAAAAAGACATTATGCCAATTGGCTGTTAAAAAAATTATAGTTGTTTTAATCTCAGACTTTTGTGGCAAGATTTCTGTGTAATCAAAAGAATAATGTTTTTAGTAATGCCAGATGTGTAATCCGTCAGAACCAATTTGCTTATCTTGCCATCACTATCAGTTTTTCCAGATGAGTCTTGTGGAAGGGAATAACGAAAGAAATTTCAATAATGTACTGAGTATCATTCTGGGACCTAATTAAAAGCAGTGAACGTTTAACTTCAGTCTACTAACAGGGAGAACATACCTAGTTTTTTCTCCGTAATACAGTTTGGAGGGGAGATGCAAAGCCCTTCCAATTCACATGCGCTGCCTGGAAGTTAAATTTTGCTATCAGTTTCTGCAGTTGCAGTGCAGTTCTGTACGTGCACGTGGTAAGAACAGTCAGGTACTTCTGTCAGTCCTGCAAAAAGGCATTTTGTTAATAACAGTATTGCCATGAGATAATCACCTGGCCTTTACACTGAGTTCCTGAATGCTTCCGTAAGGGCTGTTCTCACAAAAGCTTTCAAAAGCTGGGATGTGTTTGACTGTGTACTCTACAATTAGTGGTTACAGTATTGAAGGAGTTTCTGGGAGTTCACAAAGGAAATTTTCCACAGTCTACCTGTAGGATTTTGAGTGCAGATCTAACGTTGATTTTAGGAGTGTTAAAGCAAAGCTGTTTAGTTATAATGTACAGGGGAGACAGAATAATAATCAGCAACCAGTTTTAACATTCTTGGGCGTTTCTAAGCTACTTAGCCAGCTAAAAATTACTATTTTTCATGACTGTCCAATCTGACTTCACCTTGATGCTTTCTGCTATTTTAGTTAGGGTGTATATGTATATATTCATATCTATTTACAATGCTTAAACTCCTCTATAAAGCAGAATGTGAATAAATTTAAATACAGCCACCAGCTGTCTGTGTGGTATTTCTTTATGGCCACACGTATTACTTTGAATTGTATATATACTTGTGGAAGTAACTAGGTGACTCAAGACTCTGGTGAAGCCCTTTCTATTTTGGCAGCTCCTGGCTTTGCTAGCAGGGTAGAAAGCCACCCAGCTGATCAGTCCAGAGAATTACACATGCGGTCTCTGCGACTGCCTGAGATTGAGTGCTTGTGCTGATCTTCCTGGACTTTTAGAAACTTCTGGCATTACTGAATACAGGGTGATTTTGATACAATTACAGACCCAAGGGCTGGCAGGTTGGCCTGACAAATTAAGAACTTTCTGATCTGAGCTAAACTGTGAGCCAGCCAGCCATCACGCTGCGACGGGGCTACTGAAACACAGGTTCCATGACTAGTCTGTGTTTGCAGACTGACTAGAAAATCAAGCAGAGAAGACTGTGGCTGCTCCGTTGCCCTAGTTCTGGTAAGACGTTACATATATGGCAGAGCATACACCATCTCCTCTTCATTCCTTGGTGCAGTACCACTACGATTCAGGTTCAGAGTGGCTAGCAAGAGCTTGTCACGCTGTGTCTGAGCCTTCATCTCAGAAATGAGGTTGCTCTGAATGCTCGAGGTGAAAGTCAACAGATTCATCCATTGAGGGGATGACTGCGGCACTGTCCTGGGGAGACGCAGTTGTGGAACCTGTGTCCTCCTCAGCTGTTCAGTAAAGTCAGCCTCAGTGACCCTCAATGCGTACTGTTTTTCAGGCTTCTACTCTAAAAAGACTGTCGTAAAGAGGGCTTAGATATTTGCTGATTCACTGTTCTGCAATCACTAACATAGATGTAGCAGAAACTGAGGAAGTAAGGTACGATACAGAACACGACTTCTGAGGTTGCATTTTAGTAGGAGCACCTGCTTACAGACGGCATAGAATTTGTGCTAACAGCAGAAGTAATCAATTTCAACAATCTTTCTTTTATGTTTGAAATTTTTTAGAAGTTGAACTGTTTGGGGTGGTTTATAATTTGTAAAGTGTTTCTATATTGTACTACTTAAATACTGAATATACTACTGCTACTGTATGTGCCACTACTTCTTTTTCCAAAGAATTTTAAAATTGTAAATAAGAAAATAAATCAAAGATCTAGACTTTGAATTAATATAATTTAACTTTATTGTTAAACTGTCATTTTATGAGAAATAAATTGAATTAACATAATATCTTCAACAAAAGGGCCTAGGCATTAGGCCCTGAAAAAGTTTCTTTTTAGTTACATTTCATTGTGTTAGGGCAGTGAATTATAACTGCACTCCATCATTTTTACAAGTTACATTTATGTACATAAACCTGATTAAGTCTGTAATAATGCGGAAGATAGTGATAGCTGTAATTTCCATTCCATTACAGTTCTGCTTCTTTTCAGTGGTGTGTTTAGAATTACATGGTCAAAGCCTATCTTAATGTTAGTAGTATCAGTTCCTGAAACTGTACACTGTTACTTAATCACTATCAGAGATTCTTTGTGCGCAATTAGTTGACACTCAGTGCTACAAATGTAGACTATCAAACCAAACTTTTGCTGCATAATTCTTCAAAATTAGTTTTTAAAAATGAGATTAAAACTGTAAGAGGTCGAACAGTGAGCAAATCAGGATGCTCAGAAATAAAGTTGTAGCTTGACCACAAGTGGCAGTACTATTTTTAATAGAATTATGGCATCAAAATAAAACAGGTTTTAGAGCATCTTGATTCTTCTTGGTTTACTTATTGACCTGTTACATAGAGAAGGTTCAGAATTCATAATCCTGTCACCTGGATTTAAATTTTCACCTATCTTTAAAATTAATTGTGCGTGATTTGCATAGGTCCCTATTTCCAAATATTTATTTTTTAGTTAGCCTTACATTTCCATCTCAGCTGTGGCAAGGGGAATTCCAATGAGAATAAAGGGAAAAAAGTTTACCCTGAAGGTGGTCAAACACTGAAACAGAGCCTTCAGTAAGGGGGGAGGCAGTCTGCAACCCTGGAGATTTGTGAATCCTGTGGGCAATGCCCTGAGCAGCCCAGTTGTCAGCCCTGCTTTAGGCAGGGGTCGGACTGGAGACCCAAAGGTCCCTTCCAGCCTGCACGATTCTGCTGTCCTAGATTACAAGAAAAAGAAAAGCTCCCTTCAAGCAGTATTTAGATGTTATAGGCTGGCTGAGTTGACCACAAGTTACTGACGTAGCCCAGGATTTCCCATTCCAGGATCCCTTTTTCATTTGCTTTTAAATTTTTCAGGCTTGAGGCATTTGGGATGATGTTTTGCAGGTGCTTGCTGAGGCTGTATCCTTGTACTGGGCTCCTGAAGTGTAATATTCTATAACAAAGAGTTATCTTTATATATGTCAGATTTTGCCCTGTGCATTGAAGAAAGAGATGGATCAGCTGGGAAGAATTCAGAAAGAGTAGGAGGGGGGAGAATGTCTCAAGTCTAGAGAACATGACTTTAATGTACTCTATTTAGCTTCTGGTAAAATAGAGTAATCATATTTAACAGATTTTATAACTGAGAACTCATCTAGCTTTTTATACTTTTTTTTTGTAATATAGGTGTGTATATATATATCAGATTCAACTTACTTAAATTTGATAGAATACTTATGTTGTACGCTTTTATCTAAGGTCAGCTTTCTCAATAAATAAGCAGATGAGAGCTCAGCTGTAGTGTCCTCCCACTCAGAAGTGCTTTACTTCATACTTGATTGCACTGATTTCAGTAGGATAAAAACTGTGCGTGTATAAAATGCACTGAGGTTAAGAATACAAGCTACTTATGCATAAGGTGAAATTTGGTGATACAGACCCACATTGTGAGACACCTGCTCATCCGAGCAGTATCTGCCAAGCCAGTCAGTGTCACTACCTTCACGAGCCTGCATGCAGCCAGGGTACCGCAGCTGGGCCCCAGGGTCTCACCCCATCCCAAGCCCCTGGTTTTGGTCAGCCTTGCCATAACTTACTTTTGTCAAGGAGGATCCTGGAAATACCTCCTCCCACCTGTGTTTTTCCTTGATGATGATGCGCCTGAGTAGTGCCTTTGTGCATTCAAAGAAGCAGGCACTTTTAACATAGAATTTGCTGCCTTTCCACAAAACCTAAAGTTGTGACAGCATGTATTATTCTTTCTTTGTTTTAATTGGGGGCTTTTTAGGAAAGTTATTTTCATGTGTCTTTAAGACTTTTACCTAGTTTTAACTCTCAAAGACATAAAATACACTTTTCTCTACAAAACAACTCTCTGTAAACATATTGTTTAACTGTGAACATATTATTTAAGAATAATCCCCTGTTTTTAAAATCCAAAGGCCAGAGTATAGTGAAAGTTTAGCTCGAGACAGCAGCGTTTTCTATGGCTAATGACAATTTCTTCAGTTAGAAATTAAATATCAGGTGGCAATGTTTTTATCTTGTATCAGGATTTATTTTTTTCTGGCAGTGTGTCCTTGTTGCAGGATAGTTAACCTTGAGTCCTCTACGAGAGTGTCTCCTGCATTTTCTTATTTGCCTCCCCCATGTTATAAAAAAGCAAACCAAAGACCTAAAGGAAGCTGACTGGGTCGCAGGCAAGCGTACTCATCAATTAAATGTGTGACAGTGTTTTCTGTTGGATGGACTAATATGTCAAGGAGATGGGCAGGACCTCATGTTTGTGCTTTTGACAAATCAGCAAATGTTTAATCTCTGGATGTGCAGCGTCTCATAAATAATGCAGCAGTCACTGAACCAAAACACTGCTCTGCCAGGAGGGTCTCTGTCATTAGAGGAGTAAAAGATGAAATGAAACTAAATCATTCTTTCTGTTTAACGCATTGCTTCTTCTGTACTTCTCAGTAAGACTTTATCCAGTGGCAGGCTGCTTGTTTTTCCCTCTGAACTTCTGTTGAGTTCATCAGATGTATTTAAAGGCTCATCAAGTTTTCATTTATAATTTAGACATTTTTTATATTCTGCTGTAAAGTCTGTTTGCACTACTTTTTCCTTTACTCTCTTCTAATATGTAAATTTCCTCTTATTACCTGGAGGAAAGCAATGTATTATATGATTGCAAAGAAGTAAGAGCAAGCAGCAAGCTCACAGTACGTATAGGTGAAGTCTTGGCAGAGCTTCCCTGGCAGAAATGGAGCCAGAAGGGACGGTCTCAGCGCGAGCAGCCTGGGTTAGCATCCTTCCCCTCCGCGGGGCTCCGCTGGAGCCAGTGCAGGGGTCGCTGCTTGGAGGATGGGAAGGAAGGAACGTAGCAGGAAGGCAAACGGGATTGTCCGTGTTGAGGAAACGTTGTAAGCTCCAGGACAGGGAAGCGCTCTGGCAGGCTGCGTCGGGAGTTGTGGAAGCCTCTTCTGCAGAGATTTTTAGGTGCAAGTGAGAAAACTGATTATCAGGCATGGCCTAAATTTGAGCCTTGCAAACCCTGGAAAATGCTCCAGTGGAGCATTCTGTGTTTCCCTTTGCCCCCTCAGAAGCAGCCTAGCTAAAACACACAGGTCTAGGATGTGCTGGGTCCTGTCTGGGTGCAGGTACTGGGCCGGGTGAGGGGGGGCCAGCTCTTCCCACCGTGGCGAGCCACACGGCATGTGGCCAAGGGCAGCAGCCCTGGGCCCTGCCCCAGCCCCTCAGGGTCTGCATGGGCAGCCTGCTGCCAGTGCGTGACCACGGGCATTTTACCTGCCCTGTTTGAGAGCCACCGCCGGGCTAGATGGTCTCTTGTGCTTTGCATCTTCATTTCTTTATTTCACTTGCGTAGGACACTGTGATGGCAACAAACGTTATTTTCCCTCCGCTCTGATGGGGTGCGTGTGGAGCACAGTTCCGTCTGCCAGTCGCTCAGCCCTGCTGTAAACTGCATCCCAGAAGCCTGAGAGCGGGTACCCAGAAAATGAGGGATTCATGGTTATTAGACGTGGGAAGGTTGGAGTGGATTTCCTCATATCTCATGGGAACTCTGTGGCAGAGAGAAGGGTCCTCAAATCCACAGGAGGCTGACGGCCATTCTCGCCAGCTGGGTGGCACACCCTGTGTTGTGGTCGGTCTGAAGTTGGCATTTCAGCTCTTGTCCACGTTGGCACCAAAGTGCTCGTGCCTGTGCACCTAAGGGGTACGCTTAAGTGGTGTCCTGAACAAAGGTGCTTTCTTAAATAATGGACTGAGGATTAAGATCTCAAAAATCTCCAGAAACCAGGAAATTACTTAAGTGTTTGTAAGGAAGAGGTACTAATATTTTGCTGAATATGGGTGGACTTCGGTATGGTTTTAAAATCGATTTGCTGAGATGGGAGTTTACTTGCTTTTCTGAATGCAGTAGAGACTGCTTCTATGTTTACATGCTTTACTCGGTCATGGACTAATCACTAAAACTGTAACAGAATTCCGTACTTGGATTAGGTCACTGTTTTGAAAAAAACTAAAGAGAGTGCTTGCTCAGGACTAGATCAGCAGAAGGAGTTACAAGTCCTATCTAAATCTGAACTATGAACATACAGTATTTTCTTTTCAATAGTAACTCAGATTTTTCATGTATTGTTGTGGGCGCTGGACTCTACTTCTGCTTATACTTAGAAACACTCCACTTATGTCAATATCAAGAAACTTCACATGTATTGAAACATCTAGGCCTCCCCTAGATGTTTTTATAGTCTTTCTCTTTGGGTCAGCGCACTGTGAGAAAACACTTGCCTCTGCGGGCTTCACGCCGAAGCCAGCAGTAGCAGTTGCCCTCCAGTCTGGCTAGCAGAGATGGACGTGCTGCACTCTTCAGTCATTATAGTTATTGTCAAAACACTTCTGAACAGGGAAAGCTGTACAAACGTGTGCAGATACTCCCAACGCTCCTGTTAGATTTTAAGTGTTACACCTGCTCTGTGGCTGGCGGCGGCGTTGGCTCTGCACAACGGGGTAGGAAGGTGGAAAACCTGTGACTGGCTCTCCAAAGCTATCGAATCTCTCAGCCCTTCTCTTGTTTCTGTACTGCACCGTCTCCAAAAAGCGTTTGTTCTGCTCTGAAGCAGAATTGTCAGGCTTTTGTAAAAGAATTGTGGAGGTGTGTTCAGTGTTTAGAAAGGTGCTTGTCTGTGTTACTAATTGCATCCGTCTCTTTGGTAGTTGTGCCCTTACCACCTTTAGTCTACTAAGTTAAGGATCTTCTTTATGATGTCTTACAAGACTTCAGAGAAGCAGCAAAGGAAATTAATATTTTTGTAGATCTTAGAAAATGTAAAAATTAGTAATTTTATTTATTAGTATTTAATTTCTTCTGTTTGTTTGTTTTTGGGTTTTTTTTTAATTAGAAACCATGGTACTTTTTTTGGTTTTAGTTAGACAAAGTAGATATTTTTATAATTTCTTACTTTATTGTTGTTTTTTTACAGGCTCTAGGAAGTTTTTACTTTCTTCATGAATCTTTGAAAAACATCTACCAGTTTGATTTTAAAGGTAAGCGAAGGAATTAAATGTTGTTAATTGTCAATTGGCTTTATATATCAAGGCAGCTTTTCTGTCATCTTTTCTGATAGTGGTGCCTAGCAATTTTTTCCATGACAGGCAGACTTCTGTATAATGCATGCAAGTCCACTGATGAAAGACATTACTTTCCTTACCTTTTATAGACCTCTTAGAAGAAGTCAATGGACCGGCCACAGGTTGAAAAAACGGTGCATTAATCATTCCCATGTAGATGGATCTTTGGATCCATAGAGATCCCTGATGATTTCAAAAGAAGTCTGAATGGCCACAAGGTTCTTCCAGGTAGATCAGATATAGGACCAAGACCTTACGTGTCCAACAGTGATTGTCATTTTGCAAAGCAGCTGAGGTAGATTTATGGCTTAAATTACTTGGGAGCAGTGCAGGTCAGTAGGAGGGTGTCACTGTTTTTAACCCACATTGATCCATCAGGCTGGAGGTCTTGCTAAATCTCAGAAGTTTAAAAGTAATGCTAGGCTACGTACATTAAATATTAGAAAGATCATAGAAAATTATTGAATGCTTCCTGAAGTGTATATAGAAAAGATTATATAAAATTTATGTTATTTCAGTTGAGAACTGTCTGTATATTAAATACAAAAATCTTCTGAGCTTCATTTAGCTTACTGAGCTGAATCAAATTAATACTACATCTAGCATCCCATTAATTTGAGACACTCTTGAAATGGTAGTAACTATGGAGTGAACTAATTGTCTTAATTATATAGATTCATTATTTTTGTTCTCAGTAGAGACAGATTCTCTCTCCTCGTGTAATTGAGGGTACAGGGTCTTCCTTCCTTGAAATATTTGAACGGTACTTCTTTGTAAAAAGCAGTTCAAGATTTAGCCTCCGTAAGTCCTCCTGTCATCATCGGTTTCAATGCTGAAAGAAAATTTTAGCTGGGATGTCACAGACAGTTCAGAGTACATTTTATTTCTGAGAGAGCAGGCTGGAAAACTCAACAGCGATGGCGGGGCTTCTGAGGAGAGGCCGTGTCTAGTCTTCCTCCCAAACTAGAACAGTTTTGCAGACACTAGTAATGACAGAGGATGTTGCTTACCAGATGAAGTGCGCACAGGGTGGCAGCGCTGGAGGAAATGGGTGTTGCGCGTGAAGCTGGGTGTCTCGGGGTTGAACAGCCCACGGGTCTGCTCTGCGTGTGAGAGGAGGAGCCGGCAAAAGAGGCAGAGAAACATGCTTTTGTATTTGAGACAGCAGCGTTCCCAACTTTTCGTTCATTTTACCATGTGGATGGCTTTGTGCGTCAGTAATGTGTGAACTGTATCTGCCCACGATTTCGTCACAGCAGCGCTGGCAGACTGGCAGTTTCGCTCTGCGTCCCACCTAACATTCCCCCCCACACTGGTCATAGACAAGAGGTGTCCTGCTCTAGAGACATCTGACAGAGTGAAATTACAACTGGTTTAAGAAAAGAGGAGCTTTCTGGGTTTGTTAATTGTTGATTGATAGCTTATTCACTACTGTACAGCTTTAAAAAGAAAATGTAAGATATTTTTAAAAAGTGAGAAAATGGAAGGAGGAAGTGTAGGGGAGAGAATCGGTATAAAAGAAATAAGCAGATACCTGTTGCAGAAAATAAGCACTTTAAATGTTCAGTGCTTTGTTTTGCTCAGCAAAACCGGAGCAAAGCTGGATGAGGTGTGAACCACACACCAAAAGATGTGTTTGGCCCAGTCATCGCTTGGAAAGGAAAAACAATTAATAAAAACCCAAGGAAAGCAGGTGCTACACTGAGTCGGTGTTATAAGTCACACGTTGGTCTCTTAACGTAGAGCAGAATCAGCCTCCCAGTGTAGTGTTTGTAAAATATGGCCCTGAAGGCTCGCATCTTTCAGGGGAAATGTAAAACTTGCCTCTTCTCTCATGACTATTGACATTTTCACAGTGTATGAAGCTCTTAAATCAGAGGAAAAATCCAAATGGATACAAACGTTCTCTGCTCTAAAATCATTATGAAATTCTGGTTCTACTCAAAAGCATGCAAAAAAAAAAAAAAAGATGTTTATATACAATTCAATATTCCTGTAACATCACTGGGTCTTTTCAGAATTCACTGCACAGTTGGATGTGACTGAATACAGTCTTTGGAAAAAAAGATTGTCTCTGTTTTTCAATTCTCAGGAAGAGATATTTGAGATTTAAAACGAGAACAATTTTCTCCTACAGACTCACATATTATTTGCTACAGCGTAGAAGGTGTTGGATTATTTTTACAGTGGTCAGGGGCCCGAAGTTTCCTTACGATTTAAACTGTCGACAAGCTGTGTGTTCTGAAGGGCCATCATCCAACAGAGGGGTTTGCTGCTGGGGGTGTTATGCTAGTTTCAGTCTACCGCTTTGATTTACAGAAAGAATCTCGTTTTCTCTGGTGTGAAACCAGAAATAGCGTAGAAGTATTTTTACTTGGAGATACACCAGAAGGCATGCTTCTTTCCTCCTGCATTTGCTTCTCAGCAGTCACGTAAATGAATCGCTGGTTGATATTTAGCATTGATGTTACTGTAAGTTGATGGTAAAGTGCCTCCTTTCTGCCAAGTGCTACCTTTTATTCAGGTTCTCACAGCAGAAGCCTTCGGTCCTTACAGTTCTGCCAAGTGTTTTCTGTATCCTGAATGACATCGGGATCTTTTTGCTGACACTGGTAAACTTACTGAAAGAGGCACATCCATCCATGATCTACGTAGAACGATGCCACATTAGTTTATCGGGATATTTGTTTAGTCTTCCTGTGGGAGCCAGATCTCAAAGTGATTGGCACATAAAGAATGATACTTTTTTTTTTCCCCTGAAGATGTATTGCTACATTACAGTAAACGCTTCCTCAGATTATATAAAATACTTTACCTAGGCAACTTAAAGTGACAAGTTTTTGTATTGCTTGGTATTTTCACCAGATACCAGTAGAACTGAACTGTTCAGGGCTCTTGATAATAGTTGTTTTGAAATTTTTCTCTTATGCATTCATAGTCAAAACTCAGTCCAGTTGGGTAGTTCCAGCTTAACAGTAGCTGTAACAAAGCTGCCCAGATTCCTGTGTCGGAGGAGTTTGGTAAGTGAAGTCAAGCTCTTGCCTTTAGACATGCCAATACATTGCACTGATCAGGAGAGAGGGCCAGTACAAGGTGGATTGAGAAGCAGAACCTCTTGTTCATGAGCCGTATGGGTCCACAGATGGATTGTTATCTTTTTATCAGGTTTTGCATTGCTGTTTCTGAATTCTGTTGACTGTCTCCATTCCTGTTTTGGGACATAAAAGAGAGACATTTCGAATTTCCCTGTTCCAGACCACTCAGTAAACCACTTGGTTTTGGTGCAGCGTATTCTCTGCTACTCTCACGTCCCTGAGGGAAAACATTCAGTCTGTTCATATAAGAACTTTTTTCACATTTCTTGTTTTGTCTCTGGGCATCATAGTATTTGAATTACTTCAGTGGATGACTTGAGGATGTCACCTTTCTTTGCAGAGGCAATTGTTAATTAAAAACAGATTTAATTTTCACAAAAGAAGTTGTCTAGCTGTTTTCCCATCTCCTCTTTGGGGAGACATTTGAGAAGATGGTGATGGCAGTTGCAGTTAACTCTAGACTTAGGTCAGTTAGGTTTTGAATTTAAATACAGAATTGTACTAATGGTGTAAGACAGACATGGACATCCCGGAGCAGGTCCAGCAAAGGGCCACTAAGGTATGGGAGCATCTTCCATATGAGATGAGGATGAGAGAGCTGGCACTATTTTAGTTTCATTACAAGAAGGCTCGGGGCGATCTCACCAGTAGGTATAAATGCCAGGAGGCAATGTCTGAGATGAGAAGAGCCAGGCTCTTCTCAGTGGTGCCCACTGACAGGACAAGAGGCAACAGGCGCGAATTGAAATACAGGACATTCCACTTGAATGTAAGAAAAAAATTTTTTTAATATGAGTGTGGCCAGATGCTGGACTGGACAGCTTC
Source organism: Burhinus bistriatus (assembly GCA_013397275.1). Taxonomy (NCBI): domain Eukaryota; kingdom Metazoa; phylum Chordata; class Aves; order Charadriiformes; family Burhinidae; genus Burhinus; species Burhinus bistriatus. The sequence continues at coordinate 202,718 of VYXH01002904.1, read as the reverse complement.
CCAGGGAGGCTGTGGGGTCTCTGTTTTCAGAGGTGCCTGGACACATACCTGAGCAACCTGCTGAGAGCAGGTGTGGACCAGAGATCTCCAGAGCTCCTGCCAGCCCCAGCCCATCCTGTGGTTCAGTGTTTCCTGATGACTTTTTCCCACCTAGCTACAAAGTTGAGTTGTCTGTACTTCAAAAAATGTTGCCGCCTTTAAATGCTGTTAACCAAGAGATTTGTTGACCTGTAAACCCCAAAAGATGGCTTGTATTTTATTTTTTTTTCCCTGAGAATTTGCGACAGTGGTATTGGGAAATTACACATCCTTCAGAAAATCCTGACATTTGTACTCATTCCTAAAAAGCTTCCTGCAGTAGCTAGATCATTTTTCCTGTACCAGTAAATTCCTCCAGGCAGAGATGCAGCTTATCCTCCAGGATCCTGCTAGCCCAGCAGACAGTTAAACTAAGTGTGGCCAAAGACTAAGTCAATGATGATTGTTGATACTGTTGATTTAAAGCAAGAGGCAAAAAGCTGAGACGATCTAAATGAATGATGATGTACTTGTTTGGTGGCTTAAAGATGTAGTTACTGATGTGTTACAGATGTGCATCAGTTGATGCTTAGGTAGGTAGACTTAAAATCTGAAAAAAGTAACAATTTTCACCTTAATGTGTTTTATATTAATTAATTTTCCTGTTAATGAACCAGTGTAGGTTGCTGGATGCTGTCTGAGGACACAAACAAGCATCTCCTGGAAGAACCATGCCAGCAAGTTTGAGTGCAAGGGTGTACAGAGACCTGGTTCATAATTAGAGCTCCAACACTTTACAGTGCTCTGGATAGTAAAAACACCCCAGTCAGCAGCCCTGACTGTATAGCTTGAAAGTGTCTGATATAAACAGGTATGTTTATACCTGGTTTAGTGGTCTCTGTTTTTTCCCTCAGAACAGCTCAGTGCTTGCGTATTTCTGCTAAGACCCTACCACCTGTTTTGCAGATGCCACTGCTTTGCCAATGAGTGCTCTAAGTTGCTTATAATGTTAAAGATATGTATGTTAATTATGTTTTATATCTCTTCCTAGCTAAGAAGTATAAAAAGGTTACTGGGAAAGAAATCTACTCAGACACTTTAGAAAGCACGCCCATGCTGGAAAAAGAGAAGTTTCCACAGGATTATTTCCCTGAGGTATGTACAATCCTGTGGAGCATTCCTGAATATTACGTTTGATTCTGATTTGCTCTGATGCCTTGAGCAGCTATTCTCAGTAACATAAATAAGGTCAGAATCCAGTCTTGAGTTTATTGGGGTTTTGTTTGTTGGTTTCTTGTCGCCTATACTATGTATTTTAAGTCATTGCATGGGTTTACCAAATTCAAATGGAGTTCTTTGTATGAAGTAGGAAATCCTTGTTAAGGATGGAGACAGTAATGAAAAGACTTGTTTGTGCATTTAAACCCAAAGAAATAGCGCACAGTGCCAATTGCAAGTCTGTTTCAGGGAGACTTACTCCTTGGCAGGGTGAGAGATGACTTTGAATGGATTCCATCTGTATTCAGTGGCAGCAGCTCTGTAGTTGCAGCGATGCTGGTTTCTGTTCCGTACAGCGAGGTACTGCTGCCATGACTGCAAGTGCGTAGGGAAAAGGTGGTTTCTCACTGGTACAAGAATACATGTAACTTGAAAACATATTGAGATTCTCCTCTGACGCGCCCTTGTACTCCCTTTTTCTGTTGTTCTCTTAAGAACTGGGGAGTGCTGCGTGTCTGAAGTTGAAGGTCTTGTCAAACCTGGAAACGGAAGCGCAGCTGAGGGTTTTCTACCACTGCACCTGCAAGTGCAGTTGCACGTGCAAGCGTAGTCTTTACCTGCAATTCTCTTCTTTGATGTTTACTTTAATTTGCTTATTTTTAGTTTCTTAGGAATACCTAGAACATGGGTGTTTAATGGTTAGTGTTTACTACTAGCCAAGTGAATAAATTTGCTGAATTCCTATAATATTTGTGGATCAAACGGGCACATTGCAACTTTAATATTAGAAAGAACTAAATAAACTTGAAAAAATAATTTAGAATTTGTAAATGTACACACTTAGAGATATTTACATAGTGCGTGTGGGCTTGGAAGAGCATTGCATATATAATTATGGGGTTGATGGAATGTAAGTTATTTTTTCTTGACTTTGATACTAAATTATTTATTTTTATATTCTGTATCTCTATACTGGAAGGGAAACTGCCTTTGACATAATTTTACTAGCTTTTGCCTCCTGTGAATAAACATCTTAAGTACTTCTTTGAAGTTAAGTGTTATATCATTTTGAAGGAACTCCAAGCAGTTACTCAGGTATTTATTTTTCTCCTCCATCAGCAATAAACTGTAGCAGTATGGGTGATTGACAACGTAAGTAGAAAACAAACAGTGCTGCTGAATGATTTGATTGTAGTCCTGAGAGCAGTGAACAGCAGTGTGTGAGTGCTGTTATCGCGCTTAACAGCAATAGCCCAAATTATGGATTGTTCATTGATACCCGGGAAGAATTATTTCCGTCGTTATTTCACTGCTGTTGTTTCATCATGAGACTGGCAAATTTGTAACTTGTTCAGCATCGTTTATTACCACCTCTTACATGAGCAATTCTTCACAGTCTCCTGGAGAAAGGGTTGAGTCCAGTGGCTTTCCCACACTCTTTTGTGGACCAGGGATTGTGTCTGTTTCTTGTGGGCACTCAGGGATCAGTTGTTCCCACGCTTGTTTTTGGAGCTGTAGCTTCTATATTCAGTACACCCTGCAGCGCTCTTCAGGCACAGGACTGTTGGGTCCAGAACCCAAGAAGCAGCTAAATACCTTTTGAGGATCTGATGCCTTCATGCTGTTTCCATGCATGACATTACCTTAAATGACTTTTCTGAGGAGAGGGCACCGTGTTCTGGTGTTGTCAGGGATACTGTTTACCTGGAGTAGAAATAAAGAGGAAAAGAGAAGATCCAGAAACACAGTGACGATATGAATTAATTCCTGAAGCACCTTGAAAGTTTAGTTCTGTTCCTGCACACAGCACAATTCCTTGTACTACTGTTGCCGCGAGACTGGTAGAACAGGCTGGGGGATTTCCCTGGTTTATTTCAGAGCTTCACAGGATGGGAAAGTGATGGGGGCTCTCCAGGAACTACAGTAATGCAGATAATAGCAGCATCAATATTTACAGTTCTCTGACTTTCCATGCTCGTTTGGTGTGCAACCTAGGATAGACCAAGTCAGCATATTTTTCATGTGACTTAAAAAGTTAGAAAATAATTGTGATGATTCTTACACTATGCTGTTTTTCATTTTGGACTGAAGATCAAGGGGTCTCTCAAGCACACATAAGCACAGCAATGTCAAAAAAACAACAGTGGCATAGTTTTGCTTGTCATATACATGTTTCTATTTTTAGAGCTAAAATCAATCTTGTTATTACCTGTTTCCTTCCTAACCAAGTGTTGGTAATAAGGATGCTAATTAAAAGACCACAAAATAATGTGTATTTTGAAAATCTGAATTGACACAGCGGAATGCATGAGCAGCATATCTGTCCAAACATTACATTTACATGCTCTTGTGTGTTTTAGTCAGACTTCTCGTATCACATTACAATATTTTGAGTGAGAAATGGTTTAAGACTGATTTCTTTTCTTTTTATTACTGCTGCTTAAGGATGATCTAAAAGTAATTACAATGATTGAGGCATAATGCAATTCAAAATAATTACAGCCCACTGCATATAAAACTAACAAAACTTTCTGTCTTGATTTATGGGTCCTCTTGGCTAGACGTAAGACTCAAATGATGCCTCTGGGAGCAACACTCCAGATAATGTTAGGCCATTTAAAAAAAAGCAGATTTGTGTAGTCTATCAGGCCTGAGTAATTTTTTTTTTTTTCCCATAGTGAGAAATTGGTTGTTATCATAGATCACAGATACTGTTCAAAGCTCTTATGAAAGATGAATTAATTTCACTAATGCTTTAATGCAAACCTTTCATGGAGAAGGCTGTATGGTGATAACCTTACTGCGGTCTCTCCTTTCTCAATGATGATTTATGTTGTCTTTTAGTAGATGAAACTGCCTGTATTCACAATCCATCTGCTGGCTAAAGGAATCCTATTAACAGAGGATCTGAGAAGAGACTTAATACTGTAAGGTGAAAGATGTGGTATCCCCTTTCTGGGACGTGGAGTAGGAATTTTTTTTCCTATTTTAAAACGTAGATACCTCTCTGAGAGTGTACGGATGGTACTGGTTTACAGATGGTGGATCAGCTAGTGACTGTCTGTTAAAGTCAAAATAAAGATTGTTGCTTTGAAATTTGCAGTAAGAAACAGTTTTCTCTTTTCTCTTTCCCAAGCTATAGTTCTTTAAATTCTGTTTCCAAAATTTTCTTCTTTCCAAATACTGTATTTGGAAATACTAAAGCACATCAGTGATCCAAAATATATAAGGCATGTTGTTCAGCTGCAGTATGTTTCTAAGGTGAAGGATGACATTTTTATATTTAAGATGTCAGACAGTGCTTCAACTACTGGGCTGTATTATAGGTCCAAAGCCTTTTGAATTCTTAATGTTAGGTAGGCAAATTATTAATAAGTGAATTGCTTATTGAAGTTAAAGGAATTAAGTAAGTGTTTTCAAGTTAGGAGTATCTAAAGGTAATTTACAGGTTGGGGTGGAGGAATATACAAATTACACAATAAAAAAAGTGTGATTTTATGACGTAGAAGCAAAAGTGTCTGTGCTTTATTCAGCCGAGGCTGGGTAACATTCTCCAGCGTGAGCTGAAGTACCTCCCCAGTCTCCTGTGCTGGCTTTTACTTGGGCCAAGTAAAAGGCCCAAACCATCATGTTTCCATCCACCACTGTTGTTTTTGTAACTATTTTAAGTCGTGTGCTGCAACAATGATATAATTTTGCTGTATAGGTAAGTCCTAAAGAAAAATCTTAATTGGAAGAGAACGTGATCAAATGCTGAATTAGGCTTATCCTGACCATAGCAGCAAATACGCAGCAAGATCGGGGTTCTGATTTTGTCATTTTGGGGCAAGTCATGTAACATTGCTGCTCTTGGCAGTTCCATGTACAACTGTCATGTTATCACCATGCTGCTATTACCTTAATAGTATAAATTTTATTATTGTAATTATCTACCTTTAATGACTATTTTATAAAATAAGTTTTGTAACAAATTTGCTTTCTCAGAAAAAGCTAAATGAACTACAGAATTACTCTCGTATTTTGGGTTGGGTCCATTGTTTATACTCCTATCAAGCCTAAATTCTGCTGTTCCAAATAAAGGAATTCTTAGACACTTAAATGTTCTTTGGAGTGTTTAGTGAGATAGAGGAGGAAAAAAGAAGGTGCCTTGTAAGAAAGAAGAAATACTGTATCTCCAGCAGTGGACGTGAAGTGTGAGAACAGGCGGGCAGGCTGCGTTGTGCTCTCAAACACGTACCGTCACTGTCCGCTGGTTTTGGCAGTGACCTGGACAGGAGCGTTACCCTTCAGCTGCTGGCGGTGTCAGGCCCCTCTGACTCTGCATCCCTGCTCCTGCATTCCCCTTGATCCCCTTGGCCCTCCGAGGTTGTCTAACAGCTGAAAAAGGGACCCGAAACCTCTGTCCCACCATGTGTACTCGTACCTACTGCTCCCTCAGGCCTTCTGCTGGCGTGACATTGTAACTCACAACTTTCTTACAGATAAATACTTAACTTGATCTTTCTTTCAAAAGTCCTATCGCCATGGTACTTCTGTTCTCTAAAATAACTTTTAGTGAAGAAATTATGTATTGCTGCTGGTTGGCTGACAGCAATAACGATTTGCATGTCCCATGGTTTTGTATGTAAAAATAAGTGGAGCAAGTGTAGGTTTTATCACTCATTTCTTACATTTGCTTACGTCATGCAGAGATGCTTACATGTGGTCTTCCAGTAGAGGTACTCTTACTAAATTCTTTGTACTGTATTTTCTGGTAAATAAAGGGTAATGAAAGCATTATGTGAAAAAGGAAATTATCAGTTAAATTATTACACTACGTAATAGACTGTCATTAGATAGATTGACTTCATATTCTTAAGCTCTCACTGTACATTTTTTGTTGAGTGCCATAGGTATTTTCATTTGCAGACTTTTAAATTCATGTAATGACTTCCAAAAATCTTTAGCAGTAAAAATATGACTGATAGTGCTGTTACAACGTTTGATAGTGTTCAAAGGCTGAAGTGGGCTTGAGTCTTCCATATACTACTTATTATTCTGAAATACAGAGGAATTAGAGAGGTACTTTGAACAGTTTGCGTGCAAACTCCTAAAAATACAAAAGCAGAAATTCTTTAATTCTGTGAACTTAACTAAGGAAAGAAAAGAAGTCGTTTTGGGACAGGAACTACATTCTACGTGGTTTTTATGGAAAGTTGTTGTAATACACACCCCTTTTCCTGGCTAGTTAAACATTGAGCGTATTGCGAGTACGTGAAACACACGTTCCTGTGTGAGGCGGTGCGGAGGAGTTCTTCTCACTGCGGTGTTGCGGGCCTGGTAATGCCGAACGTCGCTTGGTGCCTCCGTTGTTCTTGCTGCTCGGCATTCGGCTGTTCACGTGCAAGGTTTCCCATCTTCCTCCGAATGCAGTGTTCCTTTAAGAAGCTGCAATTACACTGCAGTCATTGCCACTTTAATATGTCTGCTTCGTGCCCCTGCTTTGTATGGTTGAATAAACCCTTGCTGGGTCACTATTTAATTTGATATGGTCCCTCTCAGTAAAATGATGGAGAAAAGATGAATTAAGGCTCTGTGCTAGTCATTATCAATCATGGTTTGTGTGCATTACTTATTGCTCACAGTGCTTTTTGACATTAGCCCTCTATAACCTCTCTCTTCATGTTAATGTTGTCTGGAGGTCCTTTTACCTGATGTAGCAGAGGTTATTTATGTAGGTGGTGTTTCTAGAGGGTTTTGAAAGGTCAGCACGATCTCCTGAGAGACTCTATTCACAAAGGAAAGGCTGGTGGAATGTAACTACAAGTTTTCAAATTGTGATTTTTTAAAATTTTTTTTTGAAGGACTTCTAATAGAGAGGTGTCAGAATTTCAGTTACACTTATTAAAGTAAATTTTTGGTAGAATAGCCTCTAATACGTACTACTGCCCTTAAAACCAGTATTTGCAGTGTATGTGTTTGGAAACGCCAAGCTACTATAAGAAATTCTGTATGTTACCGTGTTACAAAATATAAATTTTGTTGCGAATACCTTTTCATTGACTTGTATCAGCGTAGGCTTGCATGAAACAGAGTAAGGCAGCGGAGCCGACGGTTGGCCGTACTTTATACTGGTATCACTTGTGTTGGTGAGGTCGGTGGTGGCAGAACCAGAGTGGTGGCCTGCTGGGGAAGTGGATGATGATTGACAAGAGGACTCTTGGTCTCGTACACTTTGGTTGCACAAAACCTTAAGCTAACTGTACGTGCATGAACCCATGGCAGCAGGCAGGGCCACCCAAGGGATGGCATTGCAAGGCTTCTCACTGCCGTCTTAAAAGGGAGAGATTCCTGAGGGCAGGGAAAACACAAATGTCACAGCCATTTTTAAGAAGGGCAAAAAGGAGGGTCCTAGGTAGCCTCTCCTCAGTCATGGGGAGGTGATGGAGCAGATCTTCCTGGATGACCAGTTGCATGGACAAGGGGAGCGTTGTGGATGTTGTATACATTGACTCTAGCAAGGTCTTGATGCAGTCTCTCACAGTATCTTTAAAGCCCAAATGGTGACATATATACTGAGTAGGTAGAGTATAAGACAGATGGAAAGTTGACCAACCACAAGGCTCACAGGGTGGTGAGCAAAGTCCAGCTGGCAGCTGCTTGCTGGTGGTGTTCCTCAGGGGTCGATGCTGGGATCTGTACTATTCAACAGCTTGGACAACAGGGTGGAAGGGCATGCTCAACTTTGCAGATGATGTTAAGTTGAGGGAGCAGTCAGTATGCCGGAGAGCATGGCTGCTCTTCAGAGGGACTTCAACAGGCTGAAGAAATGGCCTGATGGGAACCTCATGGAGTTCAGCAAAGGTTAATGCCAAGGCTTGTCCCTGGGATGGGATAACCTCATAAAGCGGTACAGGCTGGAGGTGACTATCCAGAAAATAGAAAAGGACCCGGATCTTCTTGGACAGCAAGCTGAACATGAGCCCACAGTGTACTTTGGCAGCAAAGAAGGCCAACAGCATCCCAGGATGTGTTAGGTCCCAGGAAGGGACTCCCATCTATTTGGCACTCCAAGGCACATCACATCTCCAGTGTCTTGTTTGGGAACCCCTGTACCAGACAAATGTGGGCAAACTGGAGCAGGCGTAGCAGAGGCACCTCTGGGGCTGGAGCAGGGGGTGTGGGAGAAGCCAGAGAGCCTGTCTGTGCCGCCAGGAGAAGGAGATGATGAGGGACCACACTTGCTAGCTGCAGTGGCCAACTGGTGGCTCTTGAGGGATGAGGCCAGGTGTGTCTGGGTGGTGTGCAGCAACAGGACAAGGGGCAGCAGTCATCAGCTGCAGCAAGGGAAAATCTGACTAAGTCTGGGAAAAGATTTCACCACGAGGGTAAACAACAGAAGAAGGCCCCGCATAGGTTGTGGAATCGCTGTACTTGGAGGTGCTCAAAACCCAACTGGATATGGCTCCAAGCAACACAATCTAGTTGGCCCTGTTTTAATGTTACATCTTTTGAAGTACCTATTATGTTGCCAAAGAGGAAATAGCAAGTGAAAAATGGCAGCTTGATTGAAGACATTATCTTGGGCCACATCATAGGCTTGGACTATTTGATTTTAATTTCTATGTATTTTCTTCAGTAACTAAAAGTTCAATATAGTTATTTTTAAGAGTGGAATGACAGAGCTCCCCTTTTTTGATTGAGGTTAGATTTAAGACAATTTTGAATGCTTTTAGCATTTAACCTTTTCATTGTTTTGCTTTTGAATAAATGTTGACATTTTGCCAAATCTCAACTTCTAACTGTGCTGTCATGATCATCACAGAAACTGTGAATAGAAGAGACCTTATTGGATTATGGGATTTGTAGTCCAGCCATGAAAGCTGGACTAATAGGAAGATTTGGTGTGTTAGCCCTCCAGCCAGCCATTCCCTGATCGACTGGAGTGACTGCTGGATCTGCAGAAGACGTTAATTTTCAGTGTTGAAAAAAAAATATTTACAGTAAAGTAGATATTTATTAACAGTCAGCACAGACTTTTTCGCAGTAGAGGTGCAGTTTAAGAAAAATGAAAAAGCTGGGCTCTCCAAAGACAAAAGCAATAAGGATTCAGAGAAATTAGTTCCCCTCTGAATGGATCCATCAGCTGGATTTCATAGTAGTGAACTGTTAGGAGTTCCTCCCTGAATATGACCTTCTTAGACCTAGGCAAATTTACTTGCTTTCAAAAGCCCAAATTCTTAAAAGATTTAAGCACCTATAAGCATCAACAAACAACGGATGTTAATGACTAAATATCTCAAAAACACTTTTCCCCCCCAACTGTAGTTACAGAATTGATGCAGTCGGCTGCCAGGAGTCACCAGACAGATCTTCCGGGGGCGCTGCTGTAAACATCGTGTAGGCTCAGAAGAGAAATCCATTTATTCCATATAATCCTTCTGGGTTTAGGAGGTTTTTTTCTCCTTTTGTCTATAGGAAATCTTTACATTTGGCTAAACATTTGTTCTGTTAATTTATTTTATTCCCTCTTAATATGTGTCGATGAGCTGTTGAAAGCCAACTGTAAGTACAGACATAAGTCAAGAACAGAAGAAAGTTGTTCATTGTGTGTCCACAGTATCAAAATACATATTTTGATTCGCCACATAAAGGACTTTGTTGTTAGTCACTGTTCTTGGACTCGACTGTCTTGAGAGGAGTACTTCCTTGTGCTGCCCACTGCTGTAGCAAAGCAAAGCTGATAAAATTTGTGCAGGAAAAGCCCCTGCCCCTTCACTGGCAGGGCCAGCACAGCTGGGTCCTCAGCCGAGCAGCCACGCTGAAATTTTCCCTGCGGCTCTCACAGTAAGATTTGGCTCCAGCAGTCTGTGCAGGAAGGTCCCACAAGCCTGCAGAAAGGTGATTCTGAAATTGCTACCTGAAGTAAGAAACGCTAAAAACAGGTTTGCCAAAATCTGGAGTACATAACTGTGTAAGAATTTGGTGGAGAATGTTTTACTTCTTAGTCTTGTAGCATGTAGGTGATGCTTTTTCCACAAAATTACAAGCTCTGAAGTTGAGTGCAATCAATGAAGTAAGCTGTCGTTTACGAGTAACTTTGCACATTTTCCTGGATTTGGATAGAAGAGAACAACTGCGTATCAGTAAACAGTTTTCACTTTCAACCTTTCAGGAATAAGCTATTATTTATTCAGTAAAATAAACACTTTAAAATCTTCCTAAGTATGTTTGGAATGCAAGGAGAACCCCAATGAGAAAGGGGCCCAAGTGACGGGGAGGTGTTTGGCTGTGGTTACCATGTTTGTGCCTGAAGAGGGACGGACGTGGGAGGCAGGTAACGGTGATCGGAAGGGTGATTAGGCAGCAGCCCGTTTAGATGTTGCGAGGCCCTTCACTATCTCAGAAGTACTTGGGACTTTAAAATTTCACGAGGACTGTCTGTTTGCAGTGAGGCGGATAAAAACATCCGGCAAGTCTCTTCTGCAGGCAGAGCCTTAGGAGAGCGATCGCCCTGAACAGGGGGATGCTCTGTGACGGCCGGCACTTTATTCGTTATAAGGAGTTGCAGTCTTTTGCTACAAAATCATTGGCGTCATTATTTAGGCCTGTCTAGTGTGGTATTCATTACCAGAGAACATTAGCCTAGCCCCACATTCATTGTTAACAGTGAATAAATAGGATGCAGAATCATGTCTTTTTGTGGGAGGTTGTAATTTATGGCAGTGGCTTAGGAGTGGTGCTGAAAAAATCCTGTTGCTGTATCAGGAGTGCCATACATTGGCACGAGCTGATTTGTGGCTTTCTCACAGACGTTGCAGTTTTGATAAATGTAATGTTTTACCATTATTTAAATTCCCCTTAACTTTTATAGAGATATTGGGTGGGTTGGCTCAGCAGGAGAAATAGCTTTCTAGCAGATCTCATTCATTTTAATTTGATGTAAATCTTTGATGACATTTTACAGTTCAGGTAAAATTACAAAGAAGCCAAGACATTTGTACATAGGCAGTAAGAATTTGCTGGTTTAGGCTAAGCATAAATACACTTGTAAAGCTTTCCTAATTGGTTATCTTTCAATTATAAGCAACTACCAGGCTTTATATTGATTTTACATATAAGTTTATAACTGCTGCAGGACCAAAAATATAAACAATTCCAGAATTTATAAGAGCCACAATATATGTTTTCAGGGTACCTCAGTTGGTATGTAGTGCTTATGTACAACATATAGATGAACTTTGTTTTATTTTGTTGTCTGTGTAAGTACATTTCACTTTCACAGTAATGCTTTACTTAAGGTGACTGATTCTTACTTGCTTATTTTTCAGTGCAAGTGGTCCAGAAAAGGTTTCATTCGAACAAGATGGTGTATTACTGATTGGTAAGTTGCATCTTTAAGTTATTTCTGATTATGTGTATATTATGTATATTTTTGTTAACAACTATTTCAAAGGAGGTATTCATATGTATAGATTGGGTTATTCCAAAACAGTTGCTTTGCGTTAGTATTTATTGAGCACATAGCGCTCAGCAAGTTGCAATGATGCAATGATGCATAACAAACTGTGATGTTAATATTCATACGTATGTGCAATTAGCATGGGATAATTCAGGTCACAAGCAACCTCTCAATCAAGAAAGCTTGGTGTCTGTGACCAAGGCCACGGGAGTCACCGTGTGGAGCTGACGGCATCCCCCCACGACTGCTCCCCACCGCGCCTGACACAGCCGAGGCTCTACAGCGTCTCTCCTGGGTCAGATACCTGTGCCTGGGTGTACGCAGCCCTCGCCTCCGGGGCTTATGAGGAGAGAGATTGTTCTCTATGAACTCTTCAAGACCGGTCCAGTTTCCACTGAAGTCAGTGGAGAGACACTACCTTCAAGGAATGCAGCTTTTTAAAACCAGTTCCTACTAAATGACTTTTACTGGAGCAGAACTTTTTATTTGTCATATTCAGGTCAGGATTCCCATTTTAAACCCAAGGCATGGTCCTGTTCTCTGTGAGGTTGCTTGTTTTCATGCTAGAGGAGAGCAGAGCACCTGGCAGCCCCGTGCTCGCTGGCCGGGTTTGGTGGAGGGGCAGCAGGGAGCGGGCAGCACACCTCTGCGCCCTGCGCTCATACGTGGCTGAGGAACTTCAGTTCAACGTAACCTGGCTGTCGTCAAAGCAGAGAGGGTTCCTCATGAGGTGTGCTGTGAAAATCTACAGAAGAAACAAACGTTTTTTGCTCTTGGGGTCATCCAACAGCCTACAGAGGTGGAGCCAAGGGGAGCAGACAACTGTATGAAAATAGAAGTTGAACATCATTATAGTGTTATACGCTAGATCACCGTCTTTGGAAGAAGCAGTGCCAACTAGTGTTGACAAGAGGTGTATCCCATACCTGAAGCGATTTACTACCTGTCTTTCAAAATGCTATCTTTAATAACAATAGTAGTAGTAATAGTAGTAGTGTATGCTGGGGGAGCAGCCGATTGTGCAAAACACTATACCTGAGAGAGCCTGAAAATTCTCCTTGCTGAACACAAGGAGACCTCAATAAACAAACCCACAGATGGTTCAGATTTCTCTAGTCCTACCTGGAAATCTGACCATACTTTTTTACCATTTAGTCATAGTTTTGGACTTTACTGCTTGTTCATGTTACAGTGACCTAAATGTATGTGAACATTCAACATTTTTCCCTTCCTCCTGTGGTAATTTCACATCTTAAAATTGGAGGTTTGGTTTTAAAGTCTGATGAATGTTCATACAGGCTGACTTTTGAGCGCTGAACAGTATTCTTGCTTGTTTGCATAAGCATGTTTATTAGATTAAGCAGCATGTAAAAAAGGAAAAAGCAGCAGGTTTTCTCCTTTTACATACTTTTGACCCAGAAGTCAGACAGGCAGCTATGGGATAATGTAGGTTCTTGTTAATTTTTCCAGATCCATATGATATGGCATGTGATTCCAGCAGTAGAGATCTGAGGAAGTGGATATTTAGCACCAATTGCTGATCTGGCCTTTCCTCTTATGTCATGACTTTTCCAGGTTCTGTCTCTCCTATCCTCTTGGATTTCTTCTCTGCAGAAAAAATAACATGAATTTCTTTCTAAGCCTTTCCAAGAAAAAAAATGTTCTTCAGAGATAGATTTAAAGGAAAAGTTTTCTTGCGGGTTGATATTAAAAAAGGATGTTCTCGGAAGGAGCAGTCTGTAGCTAGATATTCTGATCAGATAATATATTGTGCTTACGCTTCCTGAGGGTATTTTGAGAAGTAAGAGTGAGAAGACTCACAGCTGTTTTCTGATCTGTAGGGAGGTAAGCTATGGTGGTAGTTTTGTGTCTGGAATAGTCTGTGATGATGATCCACATGATCTAACAAGATCTCAAATGTTTCTAATGAGAAGTTGAAGGGGCAAGTTACTGTGAACAGTTTCTGGAGAATGAAAGTGAAATATTATGGAAAATATGGGGGGGGGGGGGGGTTAAAAACAAGACNNNGGGGGGGGGTGTTAGAAAACACACCTAATTAGGTCTAAGTGCATAATGTGTCTGTTCATGGTATGACAAGTGTTTAAACCCAGTCTATGTGCATGTGCATACGAACAAAGTTCTGACCATTTTCATAATCACGACTTTTGATCTATACATTTCTATATGCTAATAGTTTAATAAAAATACAGCCAGGACACTTGTTGTTAATACTTCTGTGTGAATCCTTGAAGGGAGCTATTAATTTTCCCTGCGTAGGAAAACATCATTATAGAATGTACCTCATGCCAAAACCAGAGGACTTCCAAAAACCCAAAAAAGACAATTTAAAAGTTTTCAGAGAACTGTCCCCTTTTTCCTCCTTTGTGATTCAGTGATCTGCCTCAGTTGAGTTCCTCTGTGAATCCGTATTTCATAGAATCATAGAATCGTTTAGGTTGGAAAAGACCTTTCAGATCATCTAGTCCAACCACTGACCCTACTCTACCAGGTCTGCCACTAAAGCATGTCTCTAAGTACCACATCTACACGACTTTTGAACACCTCTAGGGATGGTGACTCAACCACCTCCCTGGGCAGCCTGGTCCAATGCTTGATAACTCTTTCAGTGAAAAATTTTTTCCTAAAGTCCAGCCTAAACCTCCCCTGGCGCAACTTGAACCCATTTCCTCTTGTCCTATCGCCAGTTCCTTGGGAGAAGAGACCAGCGCCCATCTCACTCCAACCTCCTTTCAGGGAGCTGTAGAGAGCAGTAAGGTCTCCCCTCAACCTTCTCTTCTCCAGACTAAACAATCCCAATTCCTTCAGCTGCTCCTCATAAGACATGTTCTCCACAATGGATTTTTCGCATCCATTGTTCTTCATTAGCTTATCTTTAGTGTGAATGAAGTATTAAGGAATATTGGGGCACTCGGGGATTTCATGTTAAGAAAGAAACAAAAGAGAACTGCATAACTACATGCACTTTTTTTTTCCCTTTTTTTTTTTTTAGTATCTTGAATATGGCGAGGGGTGGGGTGGATGTTTTATTTCTATTCTGGTAGTTCTTAGTGTTATTTTCTTAATAGGTGCAAGATAGTGCCCTGAATGCATTAGTCTTAAATACAGTTCACATGTATAGTTTATATTTGGTAGGGAGGATGGAGTGGAGAATACATTTATAAAATGTAGGTATGGCACCAACCTGGGAATATTTGCAAGTATATCAGAGGTCAGAATTGGCAATCAAAATTGTTTTGATATTTTAGAGAAAGTAGGATTGCAAAATTGAAGTCAGGGAAGTGCAAAACACTGCACTTTGAGAGGAGAATTCAAAAGCACAAATAAAATATTGGGAATAACTGAATCGTTACCCATACTGTAGAAAAGGACCAAGGGAGAAGAAATTGAATATTGTTCATTTTTATCTTACTGAGATGTGTTAATAGGTACATCATGTGAAGGACATGAAGGGAGGAAGGTATGGTTAATTATTTAATTGTGTCCTGCCAAGGCCTTCGATAGAGTACTCTGTGCGGTGCTTTAGGTAAGCTGGAGGAAGAACAGGAGAGTCAAGAATGGCAGAAGTATTTGAGTAGGAGGTGAAAAATTTGGCTCTCCATATCTGGGAGACTGGTGTCTGTCTGTCTCCCCTGCAGAAAGGGCTGAAGGAAATCAGTTTAATTTGCAGGGAAACAAGTAATATGATGAAAGTTTATTTAAGAACAGGGAAATTGTAGGTGGAAGGTCCTTCACTAGCAAGTTGTAAGAACAAGCAGTTTTCAGGTGGAAGGGGATGGATGATAGATACCTTCATACAGGAGGTCAGTTCGTGACACAAGCTCTCTCCCTGTCCTGCAGGGATTCTTTTCTGCTCATTCTTCAGACAGACGAGAATGGACATCCCAAGCCATCATCTCCAGATTATGTTTTGTAGTTATGTGTTCATTATATATCTTAATAAGAAGGTTAGCAGGACTACTTTATCATCACTGTGAGTTCATTCAGCAAGATACGCTGTCCCTGTAGCCAAAAAAACCCACCAGTATCTTTGGAAGAGGCCTTTGTGCCGGCTGCTTGGTGATCTGTGTATCTCTATCATGCATTCGCTGTTTTGACTGCCATTCCTTGCTGCGTCCAAATCTGTTCCCTGACTCCATCGCCCTCTGGGGAATCTCCCTGTGCACAGCTTGGGGTTTCTGCTCGACACCTCTCTCTGCCACAGTCTGTCCCTGTGTTCTTGCTGGCAAGCTGCAAACTCCTTTTTGAACATGGGGTACATTTGCCTTCTCTGCTGTTTTCTATCTCCAGACTGAATTCTCATAGAAGAGATGTCTGTGCACAGGACTAGTAATGTAGAGTCAGTATGATTTAGCCATTTGTTCAAATGCAAAATGCTTGACTCCTATAAAGGGAAAAACTGCTTTTTCATTCTGAAATCCCAGGCAATGTAATACAGTCAGATGATGGGGCTGAGCTGTGGTTCACCTCACAAAGGGGGCTGAAAAATCACTAAATGGACCTTTCGTTAACAGTGAGACCAAGGGAGAGGGAAGACACTGAGAGGACATTCAGTGGATTTTTCTGGGAAGAGGCAGCTTGAAATCCAGAGGTGGCTCTGAGCTAAGCCCAAATGGTGCTCATCAGAGAAATGAGAACTTGTGTTTTAATGCTTTATCTAGTAGCATCTCTGCCTTTAGCTTATCCTAAGGTGCTGAATGCATGGGTTTGGAGCCCTTCGCAGAATTTTCAGTATATGTCTGCAACTACAATTGAAGATAAGAGCTGCCGAAAGGGGGTACAGCCACAAAATACAGAGTGCCTGGAAGAGTGGCACTTGGCTGAAGAGCATTTCTGTGGCCATCAGCATTGTTCCAAGGGATCTGACAGGAAAACCAAGAACTCGCATGTCTGTGAAGGGGAGCTGACAAAGATCCTTTTTCCATGGAGTATGCCTGAGCTGCCAAGGACAGGAACAGCACTGAAGCATACTTGGACAAGGAGCTTAAAACGGGTCTAGTATGACCATCCCCTGTCCTGCCTAAAATGGTCAGCAAGACGGGACTTCTATTAGAGCTGTGGCACTTTCATTTTGCCTCCAATCCTCTCATAACATCTTTTCTCATTTAAGTGGTGGCTACTTTTGATCAGCTACAACCAAATTTTGCCAGCATTTTTTCTGAGTGTGAGAATAAAGCATTTTAGATATCCTTGTTTCTTGTAACAGTCGCCTCTACTCTGGCATGTAATTTCTGTTTCTTCATAGTTTAAAAGAAGTTTAAAGAAATCTATTCAATTATACCTCGGAAACTTTTTACCCTTGTCAGTCCAATGCTAGTGTAATAATCATTATTAGTGTTCATGGAACCTACCCAAAATGTATTTTTGGAAACGCTAACCAAAACTGAGCCCTCAAAGTGAAGTGCAGCAGTTTTTTCAGTACACAGCAGTATTATGCATGTAGGAGCTGATGGTGCACACCACTTTCTGCAGGTGCTGGAGGGACCTCCTTTCCAAAACATAACGTTGCCAATGCTATCCATAGGTATCCCTTCTGGAGCTGCATAGGAGACATCTTTCCTTCAGTCCCTCAACGCAGTGTGCAGGAATTCCTGCATACACTGGTTTGTTCGAGGGGGTTTTGTTAGCGGGGTAGTGGTGTTGCTAAATCTGTGTGAAAAGAGTATTCCACGTTTTCTGGTTTCATTGTGACTCGCCGTGTTCCATCACCAAAAGAGCTTAATAGCAAAGCAAAGAGATGATAGAGTTTTTAAAAATGCAGACCAGGTCTCTAGGACACAAAAAGCCACAAGCAGAGCAAATACGAAGCAGAATGCCAGCTTGGCCATGACATCTGGATAGCTTTCTGTTTGCCACTCAGATGTGTCCTGTCTGTCAGCAGTGGGAAACCAGAGTTCAGAAAGACAGCTTGCCTTCCGTGCCAGGGGGTTGGACTAGACGGTCTTTAGCGGACCCTTCCAGCTCAAACCATTCTGTGATTCTATAATTTAGCTTTTAGGCAGGGGGGCAAAAGGTGTTTCTGTTTCACAGGGGTTTGAAGTTGGTTTCACTGATTAAGAAGAAACTTCCAGAACATCCCTATTTCTCTTGTCCTCAACCAAACCAAAATCCGTAGATCTTCCATAGATAGAGTTAAACGGCCTGTGTCCTCTTCCCAGCTAGAAGTGGCGTGCAGCTTGAGCACTGTTAACTTGGCATTCTCCACACAGGGACAGATAAGGAGTTGCAGTGATACGATTTAGCCTTTAATGTCAGTAAAATTCTCCTGTCGATTGCTTTTCATTTGTTTATTGCAAAGCCACAGTTCTACTAGGTATTTAGCTACAGCTTTTTAAACTTGAAGTTGTTTGCATACACATTCAGTTTTGTTTTAAAAATATTTTAGTGAGAGGGTACTGCTTGATTCCTGTGAATTGTAACTGACAAATAGCTTTTCATTTTCACATTATGCATGTTTTAAGCAAAAGCCTAGATGCAGTCTTACCTGCGGATGAGTTGTTATGAGTTTGATGATAGTCTTTGATAATTTTCTGATGATGATGATAGCTTAATTTGCACAGTCTCTCTCTTAATATTACAGAGTAAATATTAAGGTAACATAAGAGAGAATACAGTAATTGTTATTGTGTTGAATGCTTTCCTAATGCAACAAATGTTTTTTTCTTTTATCCTGAATCATTTTGTTTTTTTCCTTCTTTGTCATAGTGCCTTTGACTTGGTAAACATTCATCTTTTCCATGATGCTTCCAATTTAATTGCATGGGAAACAAGCCCATCGGTTTACTCAGGAATACGGCATAAGGCTCTTGGCTATGTACTTGATAGGTATGTATTAGCCTTTACTAGCCTCTTTCAATCTTCTGTGTTCATAAGCAGTGTATAAAAGATGTTTCAAAAGGCACACTCAAAAATGTAGAGGTTTTTATTTTGTGAACTGATAATGGTCACTTCTTGTCAGAGTTTTCTAGATGGTGCCAATTACAGATCAGTTTATGTCACTTACTCTAAGCTAAATTACTGAGATTGGAAAATCTCTCTGAAGTCACCAGAACTTGTAGAGTAGAAAGCAGGTTTGTTTTTTAAATGTGCTAGTTAGATGAGCTTCTTTTTAGTCTGCATGGAGTCTAATAAAGCTGCCATTCAAGTATGTTTTCAGTTACAGAATAATGGAATAATTCCTGTTGGAAGCGACTTCTGGGAGTCTCTTGTTCATCCTCCTGCTCAGAGCAGGACTGGCTTCAACATCAGATGAGGTTGTTCCAGGCTTATCCCGCTGAGCTTTGAAAAGCTCCACGCACAGTGATGTGCAGCTTCTGTGGGCCACCCATCAACTACCCTCATTGTGAAACATTTTCTCCCTAATATCCAGGCAGAATTCCCCTCAAAGCAGTTCATGTCCATCGCCCCTCATCTTTTGGTGTGCATTACTGAGGAGAGTCTGGCTCTGTCTTTTCTGTAACTACCAAATAGATAAAGCCAGCAACAAAATCCTCTGTAGCCATCTTTCCTGTAAACGGAAGAAATCTTGTCCGGACTGTGCTTTTGCCAAGAAAGGTTGGACCAGAAGATCCTTGAAGTCCCTTCCAACCTGGGATTTTGTGATTCTGTAAAATCCAGCTCTTTCAGCCTCTCCTTTTCAGTCACGAGCTCCAGCCCCCTCAACGCTAAACCCCGTGGTGTTTTAATCTCAATACTATCTGAGTGCAGTAGGCAGCTGATCTTTTTTGAGCGGCAACACAGCATTTGTGTGCAGTCGTCACTGTTATTAATAACATCCTGGTTTACAGTGGTGATACAGAGCTGATTCATCTGCTGGGTGGTACAATGCAGAAGATAGTCCCAAAACCACCCAACAATTTACAGCTGCCCTAATTAGCAGTTATAAAGTCAGAAAAAGAGACAGGTTTTTCTTGAGTAAGAAAATAATATTTCTGTATGGGCATGTGTGTATTGGCAAAGCGAACAGGTATTTCTCGTATGAGGTACTGCTTGACTTCATGTTTCCCTGAGAAATAGAGCTTTAAAGTGTCCCATCAA
Source organism: Burhinus bistriatus (assembly GCA_013397275.1). Lineage (NCBI taxonomy): Eukaryota > Metazoa > Chordata > Aves > Charadriiformes > Burhinidae > Burhinus > Burhinus bistriatus. Next base: position 182,986 of record VYXH01002904.1, on the reverse strand, counting down.
AACAGCTGTGGCATACACTGCAATCTGTGGCATGAGATGGTGCTTAGAACAAACTGCTTAGGCTGGAAAAAGCAAAAGCAGAGCACTTTATGTGCTGTTTTCCTGCTCCATCCCTGGTGTCCAGCGGCCTGCGGTGGTGTGCCACGTGCCAGGCTGGGCGAGCCCTCGGCAGCGGGACCCCAGGGGGGCACCGGCCACCGCTGCCCTCCCCACAGCAAAGCTTGGGCAAGGTCGCTTGGCCGCTCTGGCTGTGCGGTGCCAGCCCAGCCCAGCCGGCGGGTGCTGAGCCCCATGCCACCGCCCGGCACAGACCCCTGCCACCTGGGTGCCGAGGGCCAGCACGTTGTGGCTGGCCCAGGGAAAGAGAGGAAGTGCCTGGGACTGGTGGGGAGCCACTGCTCAACATGACAAGAGTGTGGTCAAGGAGGCTGAGGAAGGATGGGTGCGATGTTTCTCTTCCTCCTGGCATTTGCTTCCAGCCTTCCTGTGTGTGGCAAATGCAGTGAGGAATTCCCCGCCGACAACTGGCTGTTCACTCTCCTGACTCTCTCTGGCACCAACATAGAAGTGAAAGACACCCCTGAACCAAACTAAGTTATGCGTTGAAAAATATCTTTGCATATGCAGTGTTGTCATTTTTCGCTATGTAGATTTTCACTGAAAAACGTTCTGAAATGTGGAATGGAGTATAAATACTTTTTCAATCACATTCTATCCAAAGTTTTATTTCTTTCTGTAAGTCTTATCTTATTTAAAGACAGGCAGATACTTTAGCAAAAGAGACAGCTTTTTCCACTATACATAAAGAAGTGCTTTTCCTGGGCACCCCAGCAGAGGGCTAAGTAGGAATTTCTCCAAAATAGGCATTTATTTTCACTTTTGGGGGCGATACCAGGGTGAAGAGGAAAAATCCAGTATGTCTTCTCTTGTATCACTTGTAAAACCTGTTCAAATCATCAGAAAACACCGGAGGAACTTGGAGGGTTTGCAAATAGGTAGCATGCAGTGGTTTATAAAAGGTCCCTTTTTAGAGGACAGAGATGCAGTGAGGTCAGGATCAGCTCTCAGTGCGGTTTGAGACACGTATTTTTGAATTCTGTTACATACAGCAGTGTGGGAAAGGCCTATTTTTATTTCATGTGTTCTTGGCTTCATTGGTCTCGTCTCCTTTTCTTGCGCTTTGATGAGGGAACCTTAGCAAACCTGTATAAACCTTTTGCATTATTTATTGCACACTTGTTTACAGCATACAGTGTGCTTCATTAGCTAATTTTGGCTTTGGACCTCCCACGATGCCCTGGCAAGGGTAAGGTAATAAGACGGTAGCATTAGTGTCAGCTGTGGGTCAGAGATGTCACGATGGTATATCTTTAAAATGTGACACTGCCAAAAACTGCCCCGACTCGCCTGTCCCTAGAAAAGAAAACCTTCGATGTGAGGTTGCACACTACTAGTGTGAGCTTGCATTCAGATGAATCGTTCATTTTGAGGGAGCAGCCAGCCGCAGATCCGGACCTCCATAGTGAAATGATGGGCTGACGCGCACAAAAGGGGAGTTCTGTAAGAGCAGTGAATAATGGGAAACCCCTTTCATCGGCATTGCTAACCTTTTGGCAGCCACCAGCAAACTCTATTCTGATCTGCTGATTGGGGAGGACAATACACTGAAGCTCACTTTGAATGAATGCTACCACCAACAGTGTCCCCATTCAGAGGGTTTTGGGAACCATCTTTGACCATTGTCTGCAATCACTCCTTCAGACAGTAGGAAAAGGGAAAGTGAGAGCGTCTATAGGGGGAAAAGTACTTCTTTTCTTGGCTTTAATCTCTCTTTAAAGCTTCATAGATCTACATTTCCAGCTGAGCTACTGGAACTATGCAGTGTCTGATAAATACAGAGGAGAGAGGTTTCAAGCTGAGCTTTTAAATCCCCTTATCTTCGTGAACTAATAATGCAGATTTAGTGCTGTTAAAAACAGAGACTGATAAGTCTTTTCCTTTAAAGCCTTTAAACTGCTAAAGAGCATTTAACAGCAATGCAGTTCAAACCCAGTGAACAATACTGAGAAGGAAAACAGTTTAATGAGCTAAACCTTGACTGAATGAAACAGAAACACCTTCTCACAGTTGATTTAGGTCACTGTGGGAGTAAGTGAAAGCGCAGTTCTGTTCACCCTGCATCTTCCTAAACATGAATTAAGTACAGCCTTTTCATGTAAGGTAAAAGCTGCGACAGGAGTTTGAAATATAAAAAAGAAAAGAGTTTGCAAATAAATCTCAAATGAATTACTTTAACTGTTAAAATCACCAGGGAAGTTGGTTTCCGCAGAATTATTTTAACTATGAGATTTTAACATGTACGCACAAACCTGCGCAACATCTCTAAATTACTGAGAAGTGGAAGAGTTACAGGGGAAAAAAAAAACAACAAAAGAAGTAGTGTCAAGTGAATGATTCAAAGTTGCCGCTAAAAGTTCTCTCCTGAGGGAATCTGCTAATAATCATAATAAAATGTTTTGGGAGTAGAAAGGTTTAGTCTTACAATGGTGTTCTGGAGTGATTTAGCTTTAATAATGTTAAAAATGAATCATATACTGAGAAGAATGCTTTTAAAGGTAGCTAGCTGGTATGTGCTGAGCCAGATTGGTTTTGGCATTTGCCATTTTGCAAGTGTGAAGAAAATGCGGTGTTAGGTAGACTCTTTAAAGATGATGAGAGTTGGAATTACACTGGTGTTAAACACATATTTGCTTGTATATTTAGAAATACATATACAATATATATGCTGAAAATTAGTGTGTGTAATGAGTCTTTGTCAATACTAACGTAAACCCAAACTGAGTTCCCAGAAGTGAATTACGTTGCTCCAGATAGACACAAATACAGACAAAACTGAATTTGCTTTATAAATGGGAATAAGAACACCTGCTTTATATTTTGTGGGGCAAAAAATTCTTCCAGGCCCATTCTGGATAATTACCATGTACAGTTAGCCCTATTTGCATAATACTTCCATTTTGATGTTTTCTAAAGTTGGAGGGTTTAAGCTATACGTGAGAGTAAGAAAGGAAATGCAGTTTACATTTTAGTTTAGTCTTTCATACGTCTGCTGTAATTAATGCTTGTGCGTATGTCTTATTATTTAATCTTACTGGCGTATTAGTCGTGTCCTTTAGACCCTTGCTGGGGAAAAGTGTCTACTGATTTAATAGCCTGGCTAGGGAATGAGTAGAAGCGGTAGGATAGGGTCCTTTAAAAGTATTAGAAGAGAGTTTGCGAAGGACAAGGACGTGAGATGTTAGCCTGATACTGTGGTTCTTGGTGTGCCAGCCATTTAAACTTCCTGAAATTACCTAGAGCATTCAGATCCATAAAATGAATGTGGTGTGGTTTTTTTTTTTTTTTAAAGAAAGTGACAGTGCTCTTCTGTTTGCCTATTGAAATGTTCCCTGGCCTAGTTCAACAGAAACATTTTTACATTACAACTGTGAAATCTTGGCATAAAGCTCCCCTTTGTGCCCTTCATTATTTTCTCACAAATATAGTCCATTGTCACATAGCTGAAGTTAATTTGATCAACATTGGGACATTTAACTTTTATGTCCGGTCAAAGGAGCTGTTTCATGCTCATTTTGGGTATTCAAAAGAAATGATTGCCAGAAAAATAATGTTACTATTAACAATTCAGAGCAATTAGTTTCCCAGGGAGAGGCGATGTGATGCACCGGCTCCACACAACTATTCTTTGTCATTTTATGGATGCTCATCAGTCAACTGTCACATCTTCTCAAAGACCCCTCCAATCTAAATGTTTCTTTTTGGGCTTTTCCCAGAACTAGCAGCTGAATGAGCAAAAGAAAAGCCACTTAGTTTCTAGGCAAAGGAAAACTTCACTCTAAAGATCTGGGTCATTTGAGAAGATCCTAGGAGTAGCT